>CM042401.1:1964782-2159782 GCA_023634145.1 Thymallus thymallus | reverse complement strand
GACACTAACCTGCAGCCTATGTGTGGTCACTAGGTAACCCTCTTGTTTTCCAAGCTGTGGCTAGTGGCAGCCCAGTCTCTATACATCAGGTCTAGATTAATGAGCTCATGTCCAGCGCTAGCTAATGTCATCCAGGCTAATGGCTGTTTACCGTCTGCTCTGACAGCCCCTTCACACAGGCAACCGCTGAGCTGAGCCTCACTTTATCTCTCTCTCCGCTCCACAGCGACAGCGAGACGGAGAGATCGCTCTCCTGCTTTTCAATCTCTCCCTTTCTAGTTTCTCCCCAGCACAGCTGGGAAATGATGATGACGGGGATGTAGGTTCACGTGTTGTGTGACGCACAACTCTTGTTCTCTCTTTCTCCTTCCACTTGCTCTGCCCCGCTGCCTCCCTCAACCTCCCTTCTCCCCCCCCCCCCCCCCCCGCTCTCCCGCTTCCCCTCTGTAGCTATGAGAAGTTGATCAGTGGGAAGTACATGGGAGAGCTGGTGAGGCTGGTATTGTTGAAGCTGGTGAACGAGGAGCTGCTGTTTAAAGGAGAGGCCTCGGACATACTGAAGGCTCGCGGCAGCTTAGAGACACGCTACGTCTCCCAGATAGAGAGGTGAGGGGTCACAACATAACGATTAGAAATTAGAATCACTATTACAATGACATCAAGTCATTGTAATAGTGATTACAACTGTTTGTGTCAGTGACTGTCTTCTGTCCGAGACAGTAAAGCTTCCCTCAGTAAGTCTAAGTGTGTGTTCTCTCCCTTTGTGTTCCTCAGTGACTCTGGAGACAGGAAGCAGATCTACAACATCTTGTCTACGCTGGGCGTGTTGCCGTCGGAGCTGGACTGTGACATAGTGCGTCTAGCTTGTGAGAGTGTGTCCACGCGGGCAGCACACATGTGTGGGGCGGGGTTAGCCGGTGTCATCAATCGCATGAGAGAGCGCCGCAGCCAGGAGGTGCTGAAGATCACTGTGGGCATCGATGGCTCCGTCTACAAACTCCACCCCTGGTGAGGAGAGAGGAGGAGAGGGAGTCACCAAGTCTATAACATACAAATAATGTCAGTCATATCTAGTGACATCATGCTTTTTATTCTAACTCTGATGTTAATCTCCCTCCACAGTTTCCAGGACAGGTTCCACAAAGTTGTGCGGGAGCTGACGCCTCACTGTGACATCACCTTCATCCAATCAGAGGAAGGGAGTGGCCGGGGGGCGGCACTTATCTCAGCAGTAGCCTGTAAGATGGCAGCGTGCATGCTGGCTCAGTGAGGCTCGTAACAACCTCCCACCTATAGGGGGCGATGCAGGTGAACCAGGCTGAACTCTGACCTCCGACAGTAAATTTCACCTCATCTAGGGTGGCCCAGCTCTGGCCTCCTCTTGAAGCTTTCACAGAGTAAAGCCTCCCTTCTCAATGGTGAGAGAAGCAATATGTGTGTGGATAAATCACTGTACATAAAACACAGAGACAGGCTTGATTTATACTGTAATATAATGTGAAAAGGATTGTCAGTGATTTATAACATAACAGTATGTTTTTTTGTTTGATGCTGTCTGTTTAATCCAGAGATATATACCGTATATAACTTAAAACTAAAGGATTGTCCGTTTGAAATGTATTGCAGTGTAGTCTTTCACTTCGTGGGAAATTAAATATTTCTTTGGTAGTGGTGAGTGTAAAGATCTTAATTCCTAATATGTATATCTAAGAACGAGAATGTGCTTTGTAATGTGAAAAGAAAATTATTGTTGTAAATAAAGTTGCTGTAACATAAAAAATAATGAATGTATTTTTCGTGTGTCTATCATCATATGAAAATGAAAGGGGCCAAATAATTGAAGTGGCTTTGCTGTACATGACCACATGCTCTGCTGTCATAACGAACTGTCAAGTTTCTGTTTCTGTTCTGTAATGTGAATAACGCAAACACCCAATGCAACTGAATAGGACTGTAAACTACAGCCATACTCATGGGTAACGTTATCTCAGGGGAGATTTTACTGACTACATTGTTATCTCAGGGGATATGCTCTATATCCTACTGTCTCCTCTCTTGCCATATCCCATTGTCTCCTCTCTTGCCATATCCCATTGTCTCCTCTCCAGTGGCGATTTTAGCATGTAAATCTTGGTGGGGCAACAATACATTAATTGCACTATAACGGTGACAAACGGTTCCCACAAACTGTTAGGGCCGACATAAAGCTGTCCCAACAGCAGACCCAACACCTTACCACTGCTACACCTGGCTATCAGAGGAGCCTTGTCTGGCAACGAAACAGTTCATTGAGCCTAATTTACAGCCTTTTAAAAAAACATAGCTGATATGGCTGACCTGCTTAAACAAATGTGGTTTCTACTGACAATTGAGATGTACAAACTCTGGCATAAGGGGTCAGAACACAGGGGGCCCTGATCTGTTTCACCTGTCCTTGTCCTTGTCTCCACCCCTCCAGGTGTCTCATCACCCCTGTGTTTCTACCTGTGTTTTCTGTCTCTGGGCCAGTTTGTCTTGTTTTCCAAGTCAACCAGCGGTTTTCTCTCAGCTCCTATTTTTCCCAGTCTCTGTTTTTCCTAGTCGTTCAGCCTGTCCTGACCTGGAGCCTGCCTAACGCCCTGTGCTGTTTGGACTCTGACCTGGTTAATGAACTCTCGCCTGTCCTGACCTGGAGCCTGCCTAACGCCCTGTGCTGTTTGGACTCTGACCTGGTTAATGAACTCTCGCCTGTCCTGACCTGGAGCCTGCCTAACGCCCTGTGCTGTTTGGACTCTGACCTGGTTAATGAACTCTCGCCTGTCCTGACCTGGAGCCTGCCTAACGCCCTGTGCTGTTTGGACTCTGACCTGGTTAATGAACTCTCGCCTGTCCTGACCTGCCTTTTGCCTACCCCTTTTATTGTAATAAATATCAGACTCTAACCATCTGCCTCCTGTGTCTGCATCTGGGTCTATATTATAATAAATATCAGAGCTCTAACCATCTGCCTCCTGTGTCTGCATCTGGGTCTCGCCCTGTGCCCTTATAAGGGGAAAGTATTACTTTCTTAGCTACAGTATACATATCTCCCTGGCATATTACATCATTTATGCTGCAGCATACAAGACATTTTTTGAATCACATTGTTGTACTGGTGGTCCTTCGTGGGCAAATTTTGTCACCAAAGAAAGAGAAAGAGGCCGGATTTACAATTCCGAGTTGGATGACCGTTCAAAACGCATTTTCCCAGTGGGAGCTTGCTCGTTTATTCCCGACTTCCCAGTTGCAATGCTTGCAGTTAGAGACTGTCACCGATTCCTTCCAAACCACTCATTGTTGAATTTGCAATTTCCAACTTGTTGTGTAATGTTTATGTCCATGAGCACCGGTTGATGAGCACCGATACGTTTTATCTATAATTTCTCTTCATTATTTCTCCTCATATGACAAGGATTTAAAAGGATTTGCCAGTAGATTGTCGACTTGGTTCATGATGATGACTGCTAGCTGAAAGTATGATGTTGACATGATCAGTTCAGTCAAAGCTACCGTACATATAACGTGATTTGAAGTAATTTTATCCATGGCCAATGACCTTCTAATGTAACTCTATGGCAGCACCCATTGGGCTGGAATTTTCGATGTCTACCCTTACACTTGGCGGTGACGTAGTGTCTCCATGAGTGACAGAACACTGAGCCAATCGTGTTGCAACTAGAGAACATTACCAACCCCTACGCTCCATATGTTCCGCTGGCTGCCCCACCACCACAGAAAGCACTGAGCTAGGCTGAAACACCTGCATTTTGGAGCTGCCTTACTCAAGAAAGCAAAAAAGTTTGTATGTGGCTTTACTAACTCAAATATTTTTTTACATTGTTTGCAAACTGATATGTGACACGTATTAATGCCAAAATAACATACAAAACAGGCAAGGCCTTTTTTTTTATACTAAAAATGTGGGGCTCAAAAGAGGTGGGACTCTGCCGTCTGTCTCTCTCTCCCTTCTCGTCTCTCATCCTATCACCTCTCCTCCCCCTGTCCTCTCTCCTTATCTCCTTTTTCCACCCCCAGTGGATTCCTGGTCCTTGGGTCCTTATCGTGTCCACATAGAGAGAGAGAGGGTGTAGATGGCCATGTAAGGGACTGTGGTACACACCACAAGCCTATTGTAGGAGGGCAGAAGATAGCATGAGCCATACATAAACCCTCCCCAGCATCACACCGAGTCCTGGGTACAGAGAGCTACTATACCACACACAGACATGGTGAGTACCAGAACAATGGCTCAATGTTATACGTCATTTGCCATCTGACTTTACTCATAAGCAAGTTTATGTAACGTTTATCTGGAATTTAGATCATTGTTGTGATGAAATGTTAGGGTCGTTCCACGAAAAGAGTGGATTTTGCATCCCTTTGATATTTTAAGTAAGCATTTTGTTGCTTTGACAAAGTCCTTTCTGAGGATTGTTACTTATTTCATTAGTGAGTAATTGATGTCTGTCCCTCATTTGAAGTTCAACCCTGTTAGGTGAACTTTACTCTCGTTTTAATAATAGTGAAACTATTCCTTGAACATCTAAATCATAGCGCTGGTTGTAACATTTGCAGCAATTATTTGGTGTTTTGTGATGGAAAACTGAGTGGGTGGAGCATAAGATGTCAACCCTGTTACCCATAGATAAATTGTTTTAACAGTTGAATTGTTAAAACATGCATTCAAGCTTGCATTCAATTGCCACTCCCTGTTGCACACAACAAGCTTCCTTTACTGCACAACCCAATCGTCAACCCTGTGACTTTAATTGGCACTTACTGTAGTCCTTTTTTTACGAGGTTGAACTTGTGCTCTGGGTGAAATCATCTTATTTACTCAAGTTACACTTCTGAAAAGGCACCAAATTGGTGGAACGAACATAGAACGTTTTTGACTATGTAGCGAGAGTTAGCCTAGTGTTAGGTTTCAAATTGTAACTAAAAGGTACAACTTCGACAGTCAAAAAAACACGTTTATAATGTCCTACTATTTTAATACAAATTACTAATTACAAAGTTCTTAGAAAGTTTGTTTGTGCCTATTTAAATTAAAATAATACCAACTTTGGACGACCTTGGTCAAGTAAAACCTAGATGTATGTGATAGAATACACCGTTTTTCATTGTTACATGTTGATGTAATTTTTTGGGTTTGATTCCATCTCTGCTCTCATTCGTTTATGACTGGTGACAGTGAAATTATCATGTGTAACCTCTTGTCTATTTGTCGGGGTTCTCAGGCCAGTAAGAAGGCTGCCAATAAGAGACAGAGGGGAGCCCAGAAGAGCTGCTCCAATGTCTTTTCCATGTTCGAACAGTCCCAGATACAGGAGTTCAAGGAGGTACGTACACTTACACTGTCTACTTAATAAAAGTAACATTTTGGTACAGTTTAGATGGCTGGTCCATAGACATTAAACATCAGAGGAAACGGCTCTAAATATAAGACATAAATACATTTGGATTTTTATTTTTTATGATGAAGGTACAATTCTGGGGGGAAAATCTATTAACAATGTATTCACTGTGTTTATCTCCAGGCTTTCGGCTGTATTGACCAAGACAGAGATGGTGTAATAAAAAAACAAGACCTGAGAGAAACCTACGGACAGCTAGGTATTCTGATAGTCTCTCTTTACAAATGTGTGTGCGTGCGTGCGTGTGTATGTTGATTTATGTTTTTGTGTACCAGGGAAGCTAAACGTTAAGGATGAGGAACTGGATGAGATGTTGAACGAAGGGAAGGGTCCCATCAACTTCACTGTGTTCCTCACTCTATTTGGAGAAAAACTAAACGGTGAGACCCCATCCCTCTGCTTCTCCACCCCTTCTGCTGTCTTTGGTTTGTTCATGTTAACTGAACTATAACCCTCCCCCTACAGGCACAGACCCTGAGGACACCATTCTCTCTGCCTTCAAGCTCTTTGACCAAAACGGCACAGGCTTCGTCAACAAGGATGAGTCAGTATCATTTGAACCTATACACAGATTGCCAAAATATGCAGTGACACATAATGTTGACAATTAATTATTAATTAGTTCTACATTTTTTAAAGGTTCAGACGATTACTGATGAACCAGGCTGATAAATTCACAGCAGAGGAGGTTGGTGTTGTTTTATTCCTTCAAAACTACTTTTTTTCTTTAAAAAAAAAACACAAAAAAAACGAATCACAGTTTACAAAAATACTAGAGAGAGATCAACCATTATATCAGCAGTTCTACATAGACAGTAGGCCTATGGTCAATATATATGCACATTGTTGCCTAATCACTCTCTGTCATCTGATGAAATCATCAGGTGGACCAGGCATTCTCTGTGGCTCCTATTGACGTGGCTGGCAACATCGACTACAAGTCACTGTGTTACATCATCACACATGGAGACGAGAAGGAGGAGTCCTAAAGACCCTCAGTAAAAAAAAAAAAACGATAGGGAAGAACTGGAATCTCCTCTGTGGTTGTCTTTTGCCAATCCAGTAAAGAAATCATATCAACACCTGTCTGTAAAATGTTTACGTTTGTAAGTGGTTAAGTTTATATACAGTACAATTACCATTTGTATCATCTCTCAGTTTAATAAAAGTGTTGTCATCTCTATAGTCAAACAAACTCTTGTTTCTGACAGCTGTTGTCCATACTGGGACCAGAACACTCAAACTACACTACAAAACATGTTCAAGTTAACCTAATTAATCCCCGCTTCCATCTCCCCCTCAAACACAGCAAGATTTAGATTAAAGGCTCAATGCAGCCATTTTTATATCAATACCAAATAATTTCTGGGAGACAATTAGGTTCCTTACTGTGATTGTTTTAAATTAAAATAGTAAAAAATAAACAAAAATAGTTTCTTTGCAAGAATTTTGCTAGGACTGTCTGGGAGTGGTCTGATTGGTCTGAGTGGTCTGAGTGGTCTGATTGGTCTGTGGTCTGAACGGTCTGAGTGGTCTGAATGGTCTGAGTGGTCTGAGGGGTCTGAATGGTCCGAGTGCTCTGATTGGTCTGAGTGGTCTGAATGGTCTGAATGGTCTGAATGGTCTGAATGGTCTGAGTGCTCTGAGTGCTCTGATTGGTCTGAGTGGGGAGGGGAAAACTGAAAACTAGCTGTTTTTTCCAGAGAGGTTTTGAACTCTCTTTCATCAATTGACAGTGTTCTTCTGATTCTGGCTACCTTGCTCTGGTAGCTTAGCTCGTTAATGAACACACCACTAAAAGAGAGAACACCTGTAGGATAATGTTTATTTCCCAACGATTACCAGCAATTATTGATCGACAGGATTGATCAACTGGCTCTGAATGTACAGCAAAAAATATATAAACATTCAGACAAAAAAAATAACCACAGATAGTCATCGCATATGCATAACACTTTGGGACATTTAGAACTTTGGACATTTAGAACTTTGGACATTTAGAACTTTGGACATTTAGAACTTTGGACATTTAGAACTTTGCGATCAAACAACAAAAAGGCTACAGTCACAATTGTACTATTCAGAATTAGAACAGTGTTTTACAGCAGCACGAGAAAGACCTATTAAATCCAAAATGGATGCTATTAGATATGCCACCTCGTCTCCTTTACAGTTCTACTGTGATGACACTTTACAGTGGACGAGAGTCCTTCCTCCTGTAATGCCATTGGCTAATCAGTTATAATCCTCTACAGTCCGCAACATACTATAAATGTTACATCACTGAATAGTTAGACCTGATGAATTTACCTGTTGCAACCTCTACAACCACTATGATTGTTATTTGACCCTGCTGGCCATCTATGAACGTTTGACCATCTTGGAGAAAGACTGTTATAATCTCCACCCGGCACAGCCAGAAGAGGACTGGCCACCCCTCAGAGCCTGGTTCCTCTCTAGGTTTCTTCCTAGGTTTTTCCTAGCCACCGTGCTTCTACATCTGCATTGCTTGCTGTTTGGGGTTTTAGGCTGGGTTTCTGTGTAGCACTTTGTGGCATCGGCTGATGTAAAAAGGGCTTTATAAATACATTTGATTTGATTTGATTCACTTCACACGATGGCAGTCTAGTCCGTGGTCGTCAGTAGTGCAGTATTCAGGCAGTGATGACCAGCTCCTGTCCAAACTCCCAGATAAGAGCTTTTGGATGGGCCTCCGTCCACTTCTATACACTGAATGTGAAAGCAAAATATATGTGTTGAAGCTGCGTGATCATTGGAGAAACTGAAATGTGATGTGACCACTGCCAAAGTAAAACTCTCGTCTCCAGTGGTCGCAATGTAGTTTTCTAGAGAATGAGCGGCAGAGGAGGGTGTCAGTCACTGTCACTGCTGCGGTCCTCCTCACTGCCCACCACCATGCTGCTGTACTTCTTCTGCTGCTCTTCTTTGTAGGTGTCCTTCACCTTAGCCCTCTTTAGGCCTCCGTCCCTACAGGGGAACAAACGTGCTGTCTAGGAGATACTAACACAAATCACCTGTGTGCGAGAGATCTATGGTAAGATGGGAGGAGATTCTTACCAACACAGGTCCACTAGTCCACCCTGATGTGCGATGACGGACTTGACTCTGTTGGCAAACTGGACAGCATCTTCCCCTTCCTGAAAACATGAAATAAGTCAGTGGCACTTAGTGCATAACTGGAAGGTACTGTGTAAGTGTGTGTTGTATACACACCTTTTGGTGCATGGCTGGCAGGTACCAGACATCACAGACTATAGCCCAGCTGGTCATCATCCTGAGCAGGTAGCTCACCATGTTGTACTTGGCACTGTTCCAGAACGCATCCCCAAACTGAGGGTCATACTGAGGGAGGGAAATGGTCCCACAGTTGACAGAAAACCTCTTCAAATCTGTGCTGACATTCATATTCAAATTTTCCAATGTCATCTTTGCATGATTTAGGGAAAAGTCCAATATACTGAACGTAAGTACCTTTATGGCTACTGGGTATATTGTTCCTCCGATTTCAAAACTTCCCTTTTTGAACATCATGACAGATGTGTTGTTGATACAGGTCCCTGAGGAAACCAGAAATATGGACTGGAGATAAGCCACAACCAGAGTCATATAAAGATAGGATCTCTATGACAACAACAACGCTCTCCAGAATTGCTCATACTAATCTGACCTTGGCTTAGATCAGTGTCTAATGGACTTCATCCTACTTCATTGTAGCACTTACCTTCTGGAAAGATCAATATAGGAAGCTTCGTCTTGTCATTCACGTGATCCCTCAACCTGTAAACAGTTAGAAAACCTAACTTTATATCTGGGAGGAGTGTGAACATACATTATATGGTTCCAGTTAAAGCTATGTCCATATCAGGAAATCTTAGTATTCAATTATATACCCAATTGTCAAATGGAATGACATTTATGCTTGAATGTGCTACAGTTGGGGATTTTGACAAGCACCTACATAACATACGTCATCGGTCTGGCATAAGTATATTATCTGGATAAGGAAATATGATGAGATAAGTGAATACTGTATTGATGTATTTTGATGTGTATTGTTGTGCTAAACAGGGCTCATCTGGAAAATAGACCTTAGTCTCAGCATTGACTCCCTGCCAAAATAAAAGTGATTTATTTGTCTGTAGCAATTTTCCACGGGCATATCAGTGCTTGTCTGAACAGTGTCAGTAGAGGTGCCAGATACATGCCCAACCCACTGACTGACAAGATAGTGAACAGATGAGCTCACCTCTTGGTCACTAGGTGGCGATCTTTCATATCAGCTCTCTCAAACCAGATGTGAGGACACGACCTTGCCATGGCCCTCTGCAACACTCCCATCAGACCACCATGCGACTGGCCCACCTAAAACAGATCAGATCAAATTACATCTAATGTCCTCATAATACCTTTTACAGACAATTAATCTGAAGCGGATTACAGTGGTAGAATATAGTAGCAACAGATAAATGTATAGACCATTTCACTGCACTTTCTTTATACTAAAAAATATAGTCTATTTTAGAAGAACAGAGTAGCATACTATGAGTTGTCCTTACGTTAGGTCCTGATCTGGCTATGAGCTGTCCTTATGTTAGGTTCTGATCTGGCTATGAGCTGTCCTTACGTTAGGTCCTGATCTGGCTATGAGCTGTCCTTACGTTAGGTCCTGATCTGGCTATGAGCTGTCCTTACGTTAGGTCCTGATCTGGCTATGAGCTGTCCTTACGTTAGGTCCTGATCTGGCTATGAGCTGTCCTTACATTAGGTCCTGATCTGGCTATGAGCTGTCCTTACGTTAGGTCCTGATCTGGCTATGAGCTGTCCTTACGTTAGGTCCTGATCTGGCTATGAGCTGTCCTTACGTTAGGTCCTGATCTGGCTATGAGCTGTCCTTACGTTAGGTCCTGATCTGACTATGAGCTGTCCTTACGTTAGGTCCTGATCTGGCTATAAGCTGTCCTTACGTTAGGTCCTGATCTGACTATGAGCTGTCCTTACGTTAGGTCCTGATCTGACTATACCATATGGCTGGGGGATACACTAGTTCATTTAGCAGACTTGCTTAGATTTGCTTTGAATTCCATGGCATTATTTAATAGTATGAAGAACACAATTGAACAAAGCTGAATACAATAGAAAGGATATTTGTGTTAACATTCTGCTGTTCTGTGTTGAGCAGTTAAAGAAACAGGTTCTCCTATTTGCTTCATTTAGAGTTATTAATGTAACTTTAGTTGGGCTGTATGTTTTGATCGTTAAAGCTGCATGATGCGACTCTAATAATTTGAAAACAGTTCTGCTCTGCTTTGTCTTTTGCGCCGGCTGTACACACTTCATCAGTCACTCATTCACAATTTGACAAGCCTAGAATTTCCCGGTGGCATCCCCTATGTGTGGCCATAATGCACCCTAAAGAAATCCATGCCTATTGCGGCCAGTGGCTGTTGTGCCCTTCTCCCTGAGTGCTGCATGCTCCAAAGTACCTCTCACTCACATGGCTCTCCATCACGTGATCAGGTCTTTCTCACAGGCTACAAGTGAAGACAGACACATCGGGGACGCAACTGTGTGCGTCCTTATCCAATTCCGAGGTGCATATTGAAGATATTGGAAGAACATCAAAAAATACAACACTGCCCCTTTAAACAAGAAAAAGCCCTTTACCTGACTCCCTTTTCAAAGAGCTCTAGAAATGTACACGTTTTGTGCTTTGTAGGAAGCAACCAATCCCCCATTGCTGACAATAAATCTGTAACTGGGTTGTGTTTCGGTATGTTGCATTGAAAGAGGCTAATTGAAGTTCAATTTCGTGCTTCTCTGCGCAGATTGATATTTCTTCTGCTCGGCGGTCCAGGGAGCTGCGTGTCCAATCACGTGCGCAGCTTAGAAGGAACATTGATTATAAAGGTATAAAAAAAACAAAAAACTTTAGCCATTTCAAGCTAGGCTTAATCTCTGTTTTATTTCACATACCATGGAGTAACACCCATCGTTGCAGAGAATGACAATATCAATTGGGGAGGTGTGATTGGCCACACAGATTCCTCCTTTTCTGGGTCTGTTTTCTCTGTAAAACACAAGACAGAGAAAACACGAAGACACACGTTGAAGTGACAAATGTGCATCTTACATCAAAACAAAGCTGTGTGCACATATCACGAGGACCCTCCGTAGAGTCACATGACGGTGTGCGAAAGCCTGCTGTGTATGCACGTGTCAGAGGGAGTGTTCACCGACTTGTTGTGGTAGTGGATGGTGCAGGAGAGGCCTCGAGCACAGATCCTGTAGCACATCACATGGACCCACTCACTCAGCCAGGACTTGAGCCTAGAAAACACACACAGGGACACACACGTAAGAAGCTACCATGAAGCTGATTAAATACAACCACACAAGACAAACGTCTCAGTTTTTAAAACAATCCCGTGTGAACCTGTAGATTCAATGCAGTGTAACGGTACCTCCAGTTAGGGAGGAATCCTACAGCAGTGGTTCCTATCACCAGCCAGGTCAGGCCTATAGCTGCCAGCATGATCCTGAAAGAAAACACTCTGACTCAGGAACATACATGAAACACTACAACACATTACACTGGTCATGCATTGTCGACACTACATGGTTTATTGCTTTGTTGGGTGTAAATCCTGTCTACTCAGCAACAGCACTGCCAGTCAGTGTCACGTATGCTTGGTTCATGGATGTGAACTGTAAGAGAGCTAAGGACTTAAAAGGGGAGCAAAGTGATGACTAATTTCACACTCCCAGTAATTACCTGAGCGGAGCCAGGATGCAGTATCGTATGAACACGCCCAGGCCCCAGACCATGGTCAGTTTGAGGCTGATGTACTGGAAGTCATTGTTGGTCCGAGTTAGCAGGTTCCATGAAACCAGCTCCTCTGACGAAAACCTCTGGGTCACCTGGAGGTCAGAGGAACAACATAATAAATAAAACCTCTGGGTCACCTGGAGGTCAGAGGAACAGCGTAATAAATAAAACCTCTGGGTCACCTGGATGTCAGAGGAACAGCATAATAAATAAAACCTCTGGGTCACCTGGAGGTCAGAGGAACAGCGTAATAAATAAAACCTCTGGGTCACCTGGAGGTCAGAGGAACAGCATAATAAATAAAACCTCTGGGTCACCTGGAGGTCAGAGGAACAGCATAATAAATAAAACCTCTGGGTCACCTGGATGTCAGGTGAACAACATAATGTAGTAGCCTACCTGTACAGAAAGTATGTCTGGAAATGTTTTTATAGATGTTGTACTCTTTTGTACAATCCTGAATCAATCCCTATTCCCTGGGCCCTAAGCACTTCCTGATACCCATTCAATGACCACGTTTACATGCGCACAGTATTCCGGACAAAAGCTCATATCCCGGTTAAGGTCTTATTCAGAATAAGATGTTTATATGCACCTGCTCATGAGGATCCCTGTATCCATGAATAAACATTAAATGCCTAATTTGCCCAGGAATGGTGTAAGGATTTTTTTGAAGAGGGTGCTGAAAACAGAGTTGAAGCCTTATTTAGATATTGTTCTGCTTATAATTTCCAGCATTAGGTAGGCTTCTGTCATTACTTCTAGAATACTAAATAAAGCCTTGCTCACCAGAATATTGCAATAAATCAATCAGCGAATGCGGTAAAGTTCTCTTTCATTTCTGCTCCTCTTGCAGAGAGAAGGTTGAGGGACCGGGGAGATTTTCCACACAAAATTAGCAAATTACATCGGTTTGTTGACCAGTTTTATTGAAATTAAAAGCTGTGAAAACGATCCAACATGTTTCTGATAGTAATTCATTAAATTTTGGATTCATATTTTGGTTGACAGTGAAATACTGTCAGCTTTTATGTCGCTGAACAAAAAAATGCACATTCACATTTCCTCAAGATGAAATAAATAAATAAATAAATATGTCTCTACGCCTGTTACTGAGACAAAATGTATATTTGGTCTCTAATTTTATTGCAAGAAAACAACAGTAAATGAGATAAGATGTTTACATGCCACAGTATCCGTCTAAGATCAGCATATACCAGGCATCTTATTCAGGTTTCTCAAAACTGGGATACGAGCTTATTCCAGTTATTGTAAACGGGATATGATGTTCATATGAGTCAACTCAAAACAGAATACTTGAGTATCACCAAATAATAAACAGGATATTAGTGTGCATGTGAAAGTGGTCATTGATTTGAAAGGACTGGAGGGGTTTGCAGTAGGGAACAAATTAGGAAACTCATCCTCAGGTACTAGGAAACTCATCCTCAGGTACTAGGAAACTCATCCTCAGGTACTAGGAAACTCATCCTCAGGTACTAGGAAACTCATCCTCAGGTACTAGGAAACTCATCCTCAGGTACTAGGAAACTCATCCTCAGGTGCTAGGAAACTCATCCTCAGGTACTAGGAAACTCATCCTCAGGTACTAGGAAACTCATCCTCAGGTGCTAGGAAACTCATCCTCAGGTACTAGGAAACTCATCCTCAGGTACTAGGAAACTCATCCTCAGGTGCTAGGAAACTCATCCTCAGGTACTAGGAAACTCATCCTCAGGTGCTAGGAAACTCATCCTCAGGTACTAGGAAACTCATCCTCAGGTGCTAGGAAACTCATCCTCAGGTACTAGGAAACTCATCCTCAGGTGCTAGGAAACTCATCCTCAGGTGCTAGGAAACTCAACCTCAGGTACTAGGAAACTCATCCTCAGGTACTAGGAAACTCATCCTCAGGTATTACTCAGCTCTACTTGAGGGTTGGGAGTGTATTTGGAATTAGGCATCAATCTAATTTGAGTGTGTGATCTCACCTCATCCTCTACGATGTCCTCAATGCCTCGTCTGTAGAAGTAGAAACAGTCACTGAGGGTGAAGTCTCCCCCTACTGGTGGTTTGGGGCGACTGCGCCTTAGCTCCCCCATCTCCTCCTCCATAGAACCATCATCCCTGTGGACGAGGCCTGGGAAAAACACACACACACACACACACACACACACACACACACACGCTCAACTAATCCACTTTATCATTTTTAGATTGGATTATATCGGTATATTTTACCATCGATAAACAACAACATTCACAGGTGTAACAAACCGAGAGCCAATAGGATTAGAATGTTCATACGTTTTGAATGAGAGGTCAAGAAACAGTTTAAACCACTGTGGATTTGTTAGGAGCTGTTGAGGAAGGAAATTAGTCAGAGGATTGCAACACACTAACTCTCACACGGTTGCCCCATAGTGAGAGAGCAAGATATAATGGGATCTGAGTAATGCTTTTTTTAACCTTATCCTTAGATAACCCTAATCCTGATATAAATCAATGACATCCAGAGTTTATCAAGGCCTCACCAAACAAAGAACATGTCAGTGGCCTTGCACTTTACGACCTGGGACCACTTCAGATAAGACATCAGCTGAACTGATCAGACAGCAGTGTTCACTGATAAACAAGGCTCCTTTCTTTCCTTAAAAGGGCCTCCCTTTGTGTGTCTATCATCGAGCTAATCCAGGTCTAGGATCAGATTACCCAACCCCACCCCGAAGTGTATCCCGCCCTTCAGCAGGTTTGAAGACAGTGGAATCAGCTAAGGAGACACTATCTGATAACACAGGGCAAAGTCCAGGAGAGAGAGACTGAGTGACTGACTGTGTTGAATTCAAACCACTCTTTGCTTTCTTTGAAAACTTCACAAACATCAGTACAGTACAAGTGAGGGGAGTCTATGGTATCCATACAATACAAGTGAGGGAAGTCTATGGTATCCATACAATACAAGTGAGGGAAGTATGGTATCCATACAATACAAGTAAGGGAAGTATGGTATCCATACAATACAAGTGAGGGAAGTATGGTATCCATACAATACAAGTGAGGGAAGTATGGTATCCATACAATACAAGTGTGGGAAGTCTATGGTATCCATACAATACAAGTGTGGGAAGTCTATGGTATCCATACAATACAGAAACCATCCTGTGAGTTGATATGCCAACAAATAAAACAGACATATTGATGTGCTGTGCTAGCTAGTGAACACCGCACTGCAAGTTGAATTGAATTTCTCCCTGACTAACCGTATATGACTGCTGATTGTGAGGGGAGGAATTGCATCAGTGGACAGATAGGCAGCCAGCCCAGCACCACATCATACAGTATAGCACATTGGAAACGCTCTCAGGTGACTGAGCTGGACCAATTACTGTCTTCTACTCAACAAACACTGCTCCAAGCCTTCTCCAATGCAAGCTCCTGCCCAATAAACAGGTTTCCACTGTCTCTAGGTTCTCAGAGGTATTGTTTTATATAACGTACCCCGCCCTTAACATTTAACGCTTGGACACATTGACAAGCTGTATTTTAAAATGCAACCTATTATCAACTTGCAGTCAATCATTGAAACCGGAGCAAAACTCATGTCAGGACTGATTTCCTTATACTCAACCCTTCTAACTACTATGGTACTCTAACATACCTCATTTATTCTAGGGCACTTTGCATCTATCTGAGCTTCTGAACAAAGCAGATGAACAACAGTGGATTTGTGACCCAGTGTCCTTGAGGAGAACCAGACTGGACTGACACATAACATACTGTATAACATGTTAATTAATGAGGAGTTTCTCAAGGTTTCTTGTAAGCCGAAACTATAAACTACGCAACTTTAGGGAATCGCCCAATCATTTCACTATCATAGACCAATTAATAAATCAATCCCTTAATCTCTCTATCCATCTATCAATCAATCAAACTAATCTATTGATCAGCATGAGAGCTCTGCTCATTGACTCACCATTGAATGAGGAGGATTTGTGTATCTGCCGCTCTTTGTTGACTCTCTGGATCCTCAACGTGGCCCACTGGAGGACAGGAGAGACGAGAAACATCTTTAGCATTTGACCTCTCACCCCTGACCCACTGGAGGACAGGAGAGACGAGACACATCTTTAGCATTTGACCTCTCACCCCTGACCCACTGGAGGACAGGAGAGACGAGAAACATCTTTAGCATTTGACCTCTCACCCCTGACCCACTGGAGGACAGGAGAGACGAGAAACATCTTTAGCATTTGACCTCTCACCCCTGACCCACTGGAGGACAGGAGAGACGAGACACATCTTTAGCATTTGACCTCTCACCCCTGACCCACTGGAGGACAGGAGAGACGAGAAACATCTTTAGCATTTGACCTCTCACCCCTGACCCACTGGAGGACAGGAGAGACGAGAAACATCTTTAGCATTTGACCTCTCACCCCTGACCCACTGGAGGACAGGAGAGACGAGAAACATCTTTAGCATTTGACCTCTCACCCCTGACCCACTGGAGGACAGGAGAGACGAGAAACATCTTTAGCATTTGACCTCTCACCCCTGACCCACTGGAGGACAGGAGAGACGAGACACATCTTTAGCATTTGACCTCTCACCCCTGACCCACTGGAGGACAGGAGAGACGAGAAACATCTTTAGCATTTGACCTCTCAACCCTGACCCACTGGAGGACAGGAGAGATGAGAAACATCTTTAGCATTTGACCTCTCACCCCTGACCCACTGGAGGACAGGAGAGACGAGAAACATCTTTAGCATTTGACCTCTCACCCCTGACCCACTGGAGGACAGGAGAGACGAGAAACATCTTTAGCATTTGACCTCTCACCCCTGACCCACTGGAGGACAGGAGAGACGAGAAACATCTTTAGCATTTGACCTCTCACCCCTGACCCACTGGAGGACAGGAGAGATGAGAAACATCTTTAGCATTTGACCTCTCACCCCTGACCCACTGGAGGACAGGAAAGATGAGAAACATCTTTAGCATTTGACCTCTCACCCCTGACCCACTGGAGGATAGGAGCGAAAGGACACACACATTTACACCTGAACTCTCATCCCAGAAAACCTTCCAATCACTGTCCAGAGACTTAGTCAGGAGGTCGTAAAGTTACAGGACAATTACAAAAAAATAAAACAATTACACTGTAGAACATACATGCTTTTCTGTCAAAAAACATCCATACGTTCCATGTCTATACATCCCATGTAACATTCACAGCACCTAAGTCACATGTGCAGAGTTGTGCTAACTGATCCTTGTCTACAGTAGACATGTGACAGCTGATCATGTGCAGTGACAAGTATTTATTGTTCCTGCATTCCTGAAACAATCTCCAATGTAAATAAAATGAAGGACAATAGCTAGCCTACTGGCCAAGTCATGTGTACTGTATCATATTATATTATGTAGTATGAAAACAGCATACATTTAAGACACACGGCTTATATTTTGAACATGATGCATAGCCAACATTTAAGACAATTATAAACTGATATAACAGTTTACCAGCCAGGTATTATATTTCCTCTTTGTTGTACCCCTGTGCCAGTGAATGTTTGATGGTTGGCTACTTCTGGACAGAGGCATTTTACCTCCAGAATTTTGACCAGGATCTTCATGTATGTCTCGGAGATGCCCAGGGAGAAGCCAAACATGGCGGGCACCATGAGAAGGGCCACAATGAGGTACACCCACACCTTCAGCACTGCCAGGACCATGGCCCAGAAATCCTCCATCCTACAGACCTCTGGAAATAACAAGAGGAGAAAGAAGAGAGTACACATAGGGGGCTAACCTTCCTGTTAGCTGTTTTTAGCAACACTAGTACTTACACACTAGCGTTTCGAAAGAATTGGCTTGCAAAAAAATGACACAACAGTAGTAGACCTGATTAATCCATGATTTGATCAATGATGCTTTGGACTAGCTCTCCTTCACCAAAGGGGAGGGTGTGGGACTGTGTACATAGTCCCGACGCTCTGTCTACACGTTAATAATCCTCGTTTACGATACAGATTTGGAAATCTTTGAAAGTTTACTTTCATATAATCAATAAATGTTTCATAAGACAAAATTACTACACACCTTTATAGGGTTAGGCTTCCCACACGAGCACATTTCCATGGTACAGCGCTTGTCCATAGGAGAGGCGCGACCACCTGTTCTATTTAGCTATCTAGTCTCTGAACACCTGTCTGTAACGGAAGGACGCCTGAAAAGTGTTGAGTACTGTCGGCTGCAACTGTATTAAAACAGTGTACATTAAGTGTATATTTAGCATTTGTGGAAATGTTTTGATGTGATATGAAATTAGAGGGCTTTATGTTTCTAGAACCGTATCGTAATTAAGAATCCATTCACGTTTAGACAAAGTATTTGGCTGTTTTGGCTGTCAAAGACAGTTTACAATGAACATAACATTTAAAGTTATTGGATGTTTTAAAAGCAGTAGGCTTGCCTACACTAATTAACAGTACATCTTGGACTAGTTTTTGACATGAAAAAATACTAAGACATATTGACTTGCATTGGATATGTGCTACAAAAGCATGGATCGCTGTCTTGTCCATAGACTGCTTAATGGGTAAAGAAACCAATCTCTCATTTTGTTTTTTGGTTGAACTATCGCTTTAAATATATGCTAGATAAGGTAGGAAATGATACAACTCTGGTTTTCAGGAAGAACACAGAACATGGGCTCACAGACGGAAAGTGTATGACTACGTAAAGCAGAATGAAACGAACATGAATAACATAGCTAGGTACTATTTGATCAAACGCAAAATGAGCGTTCATCAACACATCCAAGGCGCATGTCTAGAATAACAACACGATTTCAAAAGCTATAGAAAAAAGCCCAACATTTGATATCAGAAATGTAGGTAGACTGAATGGGCGAAGACATTTCAAAGAAAGCCTACAAACTTGATTGAGCTTGATTAACATATACGTAATTTAACAACAATAGCCAATAATATAAACAGTAAAATTAATATACAACTTCACCACAAATCGCTAAACAAAAAACCTAATTTTTTCAGACCTGGCTGGACAATCAGTGTTTTCCTTGATATTCAGCCGTGCGCGTTGTGGATCTTACCTGTCCAACTCCAGTCCATACTACCATGCCCTTCCCTGTTGTAGAACTCATACAAATAACTGACTAAGTTTGAGACCGCAAGCCACCGCTGTAGTAAAAGCGCGCTGTCAGGTAGAACAGCGTCATCCCTTGGCCAAAATATATAAAGTGTATTGGTCATATCCGCATATTGTGCAGCGAAATGCTTGTGCATCGAAATGCTTGTTTTTCTAGATCCAAAAGTGCAGTAATACCTAGCAATAAAATATATATATATACACACAATTCAGAAAAATATACAAATAATTTATATAAGATGAGCCATGATTAGAATAGAGTCTATCCATATAAAGTGGGTGAAACAGTATGTAAACATTATTAAAGTGACCAGTGTTCATTGACTGTACATAAGGCAGCAGTCTCTAAGGTGCAGGGCAGAGTACCGGGTGGTAGCCGGCTAGAACAGTGACTGAGGTTCAGGGCAGGGCACTGGGCAGAGGCCGGCTAGTGGTGACTGTTTAACAGTCTGATGGCCTGGAGATAGAAGCTGTTTCTCAGTCTCTCTGTCCCAGCTTTGATGCACCTGTACTGTCTCCGCCTTCTGGATGCTAGCGGGGTAAACAGGCCGTGGGGGGCCAAGCAGAATTTCTTCAGCGTCCTGAAGCTGTTGCGCCTTCTTCACCACGCTGTCTGTGTGAAGGAACCATTTCAGGTTGTCAATGATGTGCACACTGAGGAATATGATTATTTTGACCCTCTCCACTGCGACCCGTCGATGTGGATAGGTGCGTGCCCTCTCTGCTGTAGTCCACGATCAGCTGCTTTGTTTTGTTGACAGATGTGAGATCCTATAAAATTGGATCATCAGATATCGTTTCATAAAACCAGTCTGTACTTTCTGCAGAAAAGTCCCACCTGTCTTTAAAAATGTCTCTCCGCAAAATGCAGCTTGTGCCAAATCTTGCTACAGAGCAAGATCAGCCATCTCTAATGTAACTTCCCATTATCTCAGTCTTTTATAGTATTTCAACAATGGTTTAACTTTCACACGTGCCTCTAATTTAACAAATGACTGTACTTTATATGGATTATTATCATAACAAATGCACTGATGTGGTGAAATTATATATAGCCTGTCAAGATATGTTGCATGAATTCACAATGGGAATACAATTCCATCGAAAAATGGTAATGTCTGTACGTACACACTCTCAAGTAAACATTTTTATTGATGAATCCAAAAATTATGCATATACTGACAAGATACTTGTCTCTCCACCCTAACAATGGGAGTCACTGTCCACAAAGCGGCACAGTGGACTGTCTAGCTCCCCCGTGGGAATCGAACCCATAACCCTGGCGTGGGAAGCGCCAAGTTCTATCAACTGAGCTACACGGGACTGGATACATCTCGTTATTGTAATCCTTTTTTGAATTTTGGATGAGGATTGTTTTGACGTCAGCCGACTGTATTCGGTGGAGGGAGAGGCTATGCTAATGCTAATGCTAATAGCCTCCGCATGAATATGCATAGCCATCTCGAGACAACTCCGATATAAAGAGGTTTTTCTCAAAGTTGCTGGGATATCACGTGTCCTACTTACAGTACATCAGTACACTCGTAACAACTTCTATTCGATCGAATAAACCTAAAGTAGCAAATAAGCCATACATTTTGTTGTTGACCAAATTCAACACTTGCATTGACCTCCATACAAAAACTCATTGCTTGGTGGGCGAAACAACAAAAACCCTGGAGAGACAGATTTTCTGCCGAGTTAGGTCTCTCTCTTCCTCTTCCCCTCTCGCCCCTGGAAAGAAATTAGACACTAGTCTCAGAACACTCTTCCCCTCCCTCGCAAACTTGGAGCTTTCTCCCACTTTTACCATGTTCTTTTATAGGCTATACCCGATGTTTTCCTCCTTATCGTCATGACGCTGAGCGCTGATGGAACAAATAGGTCGCTGGATCGCCTCTAAAACACAACCGAATCTTTTTAGATGAAATATGCGATGTCCGGGGGTGAACCGGGTGCTTTTTCTCCTACATTCTGTTTTGTTTTTGGCTGCCAACCATGTCGAGTTCTCGCTGCCTGGCAGCCTCCTCTCTCCAGACGAAGAACAAGGTCAGTATGTCTCAGTTGTTACAACTAGTCTAGGCTATAATAACTGCAACAATGTTGCGATTTTATTGTTGCAATTTCACTTGCATGCATAGATTCAATGCAACAGCATTCATCGTAGTTAGCCATTGCAAGGTTAGTGCATGGATTTGTGCATAGTTTTAGCCAAGTGACAGGTTGATCAATTCATATATCATTAGATAATTGATTAACTGATTGATAAGAAAATTATATTGTAAGAATTGGATCATTGCACTGTAGTGGTTATTCTTATCCAACTCCTATGTTATTACTTTTCCATGTTATCCTCAGGTCGCTTTCTCCAGTCCCAGTCGGGTGTGTCCATGGTTCATCCAGTCAAAGTGGACAGAGATGGACAGTTTCTCTCCCACTCTCTGACACACCGCTTTGAGCGCGTACGACACAAGCGACATTTAGGGCTTTTGGAGGGACGCGTTTATTATAAGGTGAACTACAAAGGTCGCGATTTGGTTTTTAATTTAACAGTCAACAATTATTTTGTGTCGAACGAATATATTCTGGATTGGCGAAACGGGAGTTTGAACCGGACTGAGCACCGTACCTCGGAGGAGAACGCGTGCCACCTGATCCGCACCGTGACGGATCCTACTGATGCGTGCGGGACAGCCGCCCTCAGCACCTGTGAAGGCTTGGTAAGAAACCAGGATACTGACCATATTTAACTCCGTAGCTGTGTTCGAATAATCATACTATTTGTGACATAAATTGAATATGTACACTGTAAAGAAATATCTGGTTCAATTTAACTTAAGTTAATTTGCTGCCTTAAAGTTATAAGTAAAATCAAATTGGATTTACTAATTGTTTCAATTCATAATTTTGAGTCTAGTTTAGGTTTGGATTGCTCGCTGTAAGTCGACATGACTTATTAACATACATTCTGTTCACTTGTCCCGATTAGTGGTTTTAACTTATTTTAGTAAAAGGAAGTCTTGACATTACATTTCTAGTTAAGATTATCTAAAAGTATGTCTTGTTTTAACTTACAAATGATAGTTAGCAAAACTATTGTATCAGGGAAGAATCTCATTTATTTTCTTGCATGAAAAGCATACAGAATTTTTTTCAAGAGATACATACACTTAAAGGGACAGTTCACCCCCAAAACAAAAATACATATTATTCCTCTTACCTGTAGTTCTATTTATCCATCTAGATTGTTTTGGTGTGAGTTGCCGAGTTTTGGAGATATCGGCTCGGCTGTAGAGATGCCTTCTCTCGAATATAATGGAACTAGATGGCACTTTGCTTGTGGTGGCTCAAAGAGCACAACAAATACAATTTAAAAAACTTAAAAGCAATGTCTCTTTCCAGAAATCATCCCTGGTTACTCAAGACAATCCACAGACCTTGTTGTGAGCAGTTTCATGTAGGAACTATTATCTTTCTACCAAACTACACCCGCCAACTGTTTCACCACGCATGTATGTTTTTTTTTTATTTTGGGGTGAACTGTCCCTTCAAGTGTATTTAAAAAAAAAAGAATGAGAATTTTTATAACAGGAACTCTTTCCACATGAGACGATGAAAAAAACAATTTGAAAAAGGCTATTATTGTCTTCAGTCCTTTTCTTCATTGCATACCTTTGTGTATGATTCTATTTACAATTTATACCTCAGGAGTTTGTTTCTTAATCCGTGTACTCGGGCAGAGGCTTGGTCTGGTTTGATCTTCATCACCACTTTCTGTAGAAACTCAAAGGAATACTTCATGGCTTGTGGATCCTCTAGATTCATACAGTAGATAATGCCCATAAGCATGGCAAAACTGCATGGCACATCTCTGATGTTGTGTAGGACAATGGTCTCCTCGACCACAACTGCCACATTGTAGACCTCGCCTGGAAAGGCATCCTGTTCCGCTCCTTCATAGCCTGTCAGTAGGCCAACTTGCATCCCCTTCATTGCTTCATCAAGAGTCTCACCATGAGCCTCGAAAAGCAGAAATAACAGTGTGTGACCGTTTTTGTCTACAAGTACATATGTTCTACAAGGCTAGTTCAAATTTCAGCCATCATAATCCTCAACAATAGAGCAGGGAAGTCACGCCCCCAATTTGTGCACCGGCTGTTCCCAGAACAGGCAAATGAACTTGTTACTGTCAGTATACAACTTATAGGACATAGAAGGTATTCTATCTACCCAAGACTACACAATGATAGATTCCTTAGTATATCACAGGACCTACAGCATATCTGACAACACATTTATGTTAAAATGTCTATACACAACCACAGTTTTGCATTACAGAAATACATATGGTCTTGATGACGTCTGATGGATCTTCATATATGAAGTGTGGCAGACCAAATAAATCAGCAGTCCTTCTCCTCTCATGTTTCCTACAAGACAAACAGATATGCAGTGCGATGAAAATGTTATAGCGTCATTTTACACTTATCAGCTCTTCCACTTACATCATTCTCAAGGCAGTCCACAATGTCTTTAAGTGCCTGCTTCTTTCCAGACGTGGCTTTGTACACCTCCAACAGTCTTGGGACCAGGCCATGAAGTCTTGAGAAGGTCTGTGGTGACGACTCTTTTGAACTCTGAACCTAATCTGAGGAGTCACAGACAGAAAGTAAATACTAGTCAAACAAAACCATTTCTGAATAGGACACACAGTTTACAGCATCTGACACACAACATGCTCTCTATGTCTTTGTGGAATTCATGTACAATTGTGTAACTGATTACTTGTCGACTGTAAAACAGTTTGGGTAATAAATACAGCTGAATCCCCGTCTTCCACGTCCATGATTGTCTTTGTAATGACTCACTATTTTTGTCATTATTCGAGGCAAAACTGCTAAATCTACTTCTAACTCCACTTCATCCACAGTTGTAGCGAAACTTCAATGAATGAACCGACCTGCACCTGAAACACAGATTTTAACTAATTATGACAAATGTTAAGAAAATGTTAAGTAATGTAATAAAGTAATGACTTTTTAAATACATTATGTTACACGTTATGTTGACTGACAATTTGTTAGCTACTCTATCCTTATGAACCACATTACATTACAGCAGTATGTACCGGTATGTTAGCTAGTTACCTAACGTTAGTTGGCTACTAATACATTGAACTTGCCAGTATATTAACTCTCTGCTATCTAACTAACTACCCAACGTTTATTGACTTGATTATTCACGTCATTCTTAGCTAAGTGGTTTAGTCGTTTTGCGTTCTCAATGGACATTGTTAATTCGCTCTACTCCGATTTCAGAACACTCTTGTCTGATTGTGGCAGAATAACTAATGAATTTACGAAAAAAAAAACGTAATTAAATTGGGCAGACGTATGTGTGCTATCTGGATCCCAATTTCGTCGTCTACAAGATCTAAGGCCGACTCTGCGAGATGAATGTCTGCTGTCTGCAGAGGCGTAAATATAGTCAGTGCAGGTAGTGCAGTCGCACTGGGGCCCGGGGGTTCCGGGGGCCCTCCAGCTGGGAGTTGGGAGGATACACCTTCGCTTGAATTGTCTACTTTGGAAATATGCTAAACGTGACATTTGCAATGTGCCACTTGCTATTTATGCTCTACATAAACTATGAATACTATTCAACTAAATTAATAATTCTTATTTTATTTTGTACTTTTTTCATATACAGAAATGCATTGAATGCTGGGTAATATGTTTGTTGTCCAATGCCAAGTCTCTATTTGATCATGACGAGCTATAGATAGTTTTAGGCGCCAAATCTGAAGGTCAAGACTGTTACTTACAAACATAACAGCGGCAGCAAGAAAAGACTTGAGCGAAAAGTACAGGAGGAGAAGGTAGCAAAGGTTCCTACATTGTATTAATTTGGTTTATTTTATACTAGTCTCCAGCCCACGCTGAATGGCTGACTATCCTGTCCATTGAAGCATCAGAGCCCGGGAGATTAACATTAAGGACATTGTCGAGGATTTTGCTCAACGCAAAGCTCGTCGAATGCCATTCAAGTTCTTGTGCTTTTTCAAGAGGATTTGGGGTATCTGATGGGCTGCCGTAGCCCCTATTTAACTATTTAATAGGTTGTTATTTCAGAGTCAGGTCACCGCCGACCACCTGTTTCATAGTATGTGTTTTTATTATCTGCGTAATTCCACTGTGCTGCAACACATTGACCGTCTGTTCACGTTAACGCGTCAAAGCGCAATCCATGGTCCTGATAACTTTCTATTTGACCTCTACTTTACCAATATTATAGTCTAAGTAACTCATTCAACTGGAACTGATGGGTTTTTTCTTCTGTGTAGTTGTTTGATGCTAACGTGGATGAGGTGATTCTCTCTGACTCCCTAGTCGTGGTTGGGGCTTCTGTCTGGACGACCGTCCCTCAAAGAAGGATCTGACCACCCCACTGGCCCGTCTGGAGGTCCGCTACACCACACAGCACCAGTGACAACTACAGTATGGCCCCAATGCCACCTACTGCCATGAGATCGACGCGAGTTACACACACATACATACACACACCACCAGTTCCGAGTCTGGATGGGAACTTACTTAGCCAGGGTTTGTCTTCTTTATAGAATGTGTGCCAGATCCTGTGGTGTTCAGTGAATGGGTCCTGTCGCTCTAAACTGGACTCCCCCATAGATGGCACTCGCTGTGGCCCTGAGAAGGTAGCTTGAGGTTGTGTGTGTCTGTGTGTTTGTACGTGTGTGTGTGTGTGTGTGTGTGGGGCACTGTTCCACTGGCAAGTCTGCGATGGTGTTTAGAATGTCCTCCCTCTCAGTCTGCTCAGAGGGAGTGTAACCACCCCAAGTAAGAACTGACCCCACATCTGTCTCTCCTTTCCTTTCCTCTCCTCACCTATTCTCTCCTCCCTCTCCTCTTCCATCTTCTCCTTGTTCCATATTTGATTCAAATGTATGTTCCTTTGTTTCCCTCAGACCAGAGTTTGGTGGGAGGTACTGTACAGGCGAGAGGAGGCGTTACCGTATCTGTAACACCAAACCATGCCAAAAGGCCAAACCCACCTTCAGAGACATGCTGTGTAGTGAATTTGACACAGTGCTCTACCAGAACGAACTATACGAGTGGGTCCCTGTGGCCAGCCTATGTAAGAGCTAAAATCACCACACACACATACTATAGTAAACACACCGAGACACACATACATACATACATACAGGCCTCATCATTCTAAGAGTTGTGGTTATATGTATCTAGCTGCAGGGGGCAGCACATGCATACATTTCCAATAGTTTTCCAAATCTTAAAAGGGAATTACACTTTTCAATACGTCCACTGGTGTCCCCTCGTTAATCCTCCCCCTACCTCCCCCTCTTTGGTTCCATCTCTGATCTCTTCCATGCCTTGCCCAGCAAGTCCTTGCGAACTGCACTGTCGTCCTGTGGATGAGCATTTCTCTGAGAAGATGCTGGATGCTGTGACAGATGGAACTCCCTGCTTCATGAACAACAACTCTAGAAGCATCTTGTCAATGGAGTGTGCAAGGTATTGTGGGTAAGAGAGAGAGACAGAGAGAAGGAGGGAGGGAGGGAGAAAGTAGGTATTATGTTGCGTTCATAACCATGTGGTAATTACCAGTTGTGAAGTCGTGAATACAAGTTGGATGCATTCACGTTCTTTGAACTCGTTGAGAAATGCAGATTGGCTAATGGTGCTTGTAAACAGATGATAGTGTTCAAAACCATATTAATTAATTTATAAATAATGTGTTGTTGTATTTAACTACCGAGGACATTAGTAGGTGATGTCAGAGGTCAGCATGTGGTTGAAGTCAGAGCTCAGGGATGATAGACAAGATTCCCACTAGTATTTACGATTTGGAGTCGGATTCCCAGTCGTATTCTCATATTTACAAATTTTCGAGATGTTATGACCGCAGCATAAGTCCTGTCTCTGCAAGGAGAGAGCATGGGGCCTGCGATAGGAACTAGGCCTGTTGGAGTTGAGAGGGAATCTGTTAGTTTTTTTTTCCTTCTGTCTGTGTATCTCTGTGTGTACCTGATCTGATAATCTTGAATCTTTACCTTATCTGTGTGTGTGTAGGAGGTGGGCTGTGACTATGGTATAGACTCTTAACGCTGAAGAAGATTGTTGTGGAGAGTGTCTGGGCGATGGTTCCTCCTGTGAGACTGTCCAGATTACCTTTGATGGGGGGCATGACTTCGGTGAGTCTCCTGTCTCCTGATGCTTCATCTCTCCTCCCAAACCCCCAAAACATCTCCCACAATGTCTTCAATCACTGGTTGCAAGTTTTGCCATTGTTGTTGCTGTGTGGTTGTCATGGCAGCGCTCTGTATGGGAGTATACTGCTGTTTATTTAACCTACCCTTGCCTGCAGTTACTGCCTTTTACCTTGGTATCATATCATTTTATTCTGATACAATCAAACCTGTATGACACTGACTGACAGCTACACACACATACAGTACATTGCTAATCTAGGGACACAACATCATGGCCAAGCTTTCCCGGGGGAAATGATGGTTGAACTTGTTCTGAAACGCCAACACCCAGACACTAGTAAGAACTAACTAGCTAAGTAGAGCTGAGATCATAATTAATTAGCTAGCTAGCTAACTAGCTAGTGAGCATAGACTAACAATGCTACCTGCTCCCATAAGAGATGATCAACAGTTTATACTAGCTTCAATCTAGTGTCCTTATAATTAATATAATCCCTATAATTGTATTCTGACATTCCATGGGTTATTTGAATCAATAACGTTACACCACACACACAATGTCTAGCCAGCTGACCGCCAGTTAGAACAGCACATTAGATGAGTTATAAAACAGCACATTAGATGAGCTATAAAACAGCACATTAGATGAGTTATAAAACAGCACATTAGATGAGTTATAAAACAGCACATTAGATGAGCTATAAAACAGCACATTAGATGAGCTATAAAAGCTATAAAACAGCACATTAGATGAGCTATAAAACAGCACATTAGATGAGTTATAAAACAGCACATTAAATGAGTTATAAAAGCTATAAAACAGCACATTAGATGAGTTATAAAACAGCACATTAGATGAGCTATAAAACAGCACATTAGATGAGCTATAAAAGCTATAAAACAGCACATTAGATGAGTTATAAAACAGCACATTAGATGAGCTATAAAAGCTATAAAACAGCACATTAGATGAGCTATAAAAGCTATAAAACAGCACATTAGATGAGTTATAAAACAGCACATTAGATGAGCTATAAAACAGCACATTAGATGAGCTATAAAACAGCACATTAGATGAGCTATAAAACAGCACATTAGATGAGCTATAAAACAGCACATTAGATGAGCTATAAAACAGCACATTAGATGAGCTATAAAACAGCACATTAGATGAGCTATAAAACAGCACATTAGATGAGCTATAAAACAGCACATTAGATGAGCTATAAAACAGCACATTAGATGAGCTATAAAACAGCACATTAGATGAGCTATAAAAGCTATAAAACAGCTCATTCTTCTCTCTGACCCATGGCAATAACGGTATAATTGCAGGAAATAAGCTTTAAAATGGCTAATATTCTCAAAGCCTCATGAAAACATTTTGTAGAATAATATTATAAAACTGCACACGTTTTCAACACAAAGTTTATTGAAATGCAGGAAGTTGGATGTTTTTCTAAAGGTCGGTGCCCCGGGGCTCCACATATGGTAGCTTAGCCCTGCCTGAGCATGGGCGAGGGAATGGGGATCAGTTTGGAACTGGTGGCAGGTAGTAGGTAGATCCATTACAGTACTGACTGCATGATCCCTTCATATCTGGTAGGACAAGTAATCCAGGAGTGGGAGAAGGGAGTGAGCTTTATGTTTGGAATGCAGACCCAGATCTCAACCTTACATCCCAGACATCCACTGTGTGTGTGTCTCCAGTGCCCTTTTACGGACACCCTCCGGCTCAGATGTATGAAACTTCAAAGGGCAGAGCTGAGATCCAAAGTAATGCTACCCCTTTCTTTACCCTCACAAACAGACACACACCAACACCACCCCCACACATCCACACACTATTAAAAGACAGAGACCTACCAGAGCAGTGCCCTCCCACACACACTGTTACAGATGAGAGACAGGGTTACCCCACCCCGACACCCAACACACACACGCCACTCTCCCACCCTCTATTAAAGATCACAGAGAGTCTGGAAGTCTGGATGTTGGTGTAACCATAGCTGGCTGCCATGGTGGCCTCCGTAAGCTCTGGCCTCTCCCACGTTGCGACCTGCAACCATGAATCATTCTGTGTTTAACTGTGTCTTCATCATGCCTCTGCTTGCATTTAAATTCTCTAGCTTTGATACCATTGTAGGTTTAGGGTCAAGGTTAGGGTAAATGGTTAATATTGTTTATGATTACATAAAGGGCAGTTATTTTCAATCCTAGGGGCCCACAGGTTGTTCAGGCTTTTGTTCCAGCCCAGCACTAACACAGCTGATTCACCGCCTTCTCCTTCCTCCTGTCACAGGCTACGTGGACGTGGGAGTGATCCCAGATGGGGCACGTGACATCGTGGTCCGGGAAATGGAGGAGGCAGGGAACTTTCTGGCTCTGCGGGGTCAGGGGTCAGAGGAGTACTTCCTGAATGGCCAGTACATCATCCAATGGAACGGGGAGTACAAGGCAGGTGGAACCACCTTTTACTACGAACGCAGCGGGAACCTGGAGAACCTTACCTCCCCTGGACCCACCAAACAACCAGTCATGATCCAGGTATACACACGATATACACTATACACATAAAACAATCCAGCTAGACATTGACCAGCTAGATCCCAGCTAGGGCTCCCGAGTGGCTCAGCGGTCTAAGGCACTGCATCTCAGTGCAAGAGGTGACACTACAGTCCCTGGTTTGAATCCAGGCTGTATCACATCCGGCCAGGATTGGGAGTCCCATAGGGTGGTGCACAATTTGGCCGGGGTTGGCTGTCATTAAAAATAAGAATTTGTTCTTAACTGACTTGCCTAGTTAAAAAAAGAAATTATGATTCAGATATGATACACAGAGCCTAAACATTTAGTGTGTTTCTTGTTGTCCAGTTGCTTTACCAGGAGAAGAACCCAGGTATAAAGTATGAGTACACCATCAAGAGGAACCGCCAGACAGGAAATGAGGCCATCAAGTCGGAGTACAAGTGGAGGCATGGGGCCTGGACAGACTGCAGCACCACCTGTGGGCTAGGTGAGCGGTTGTCTTTTAAACTTAAGATATGCTTTTTATTTGTAGTCTCTGTGTTAACTTGTCATATGTTGAGAGTTGTGGATTTTGGATTCTGATGGTCTGGACTTGTTACATTCTAATCAGACAGTTGAGCAGTATTGAGTGTCAGAGCATACAGTGTGATTATTCAGACAGAAAACTTTTGGGATATGCTAAGTGGGATGCTTGGAACGAACCAGCCCGATTTAAGGATACAGTTTACAGGTTAAGGTTATGGTTAGGTAATGGTAAGGATCCCTGACTGTCCATATGCTATGTTCTAGTATTAATGAGATGAAATCAGTTAGAATATGATTGTAAATATGAACTCCTTTCATCCCCAGTGCTCTCGTAGCTGTGGTGATGGGTTAAGGGAGAGGCTGGTATTCTGCCCTGAGCCGCAGCACTGTAGCGCCACCCAGAGGCCAAACGACACAGAGGCCTGCAACCTGCAGCCCTGCAGCTGCTGGGACCTACAGGCCTGGGAGGAGGTAAAGGCACAGGCGGATATATTTACTAACAGTTCATGACTTGCAGTATATTTATTTACCTAAAGTATGTGCAAACGTTGTGCCTGTTACATGTTCAGAGTGTGCATTGCATGGTGCGGTATGTCAGTGGGGAGTAGTGTGTCTGTGTGTGTTAGTAATGTCTGTTGTCTTTTGTGTGTGTCAGTGCTCCGTGAGTTATGGCGAGGGATTGCAGCATTGTGTGGTGCGGTGTGTCGTTGAGGACTCTGGCTCTGTGGTGAACAGTCTGTGTGAGCAGCACAGCAGGCCTGACACACTCTGGAAATGCAACATGCAGGAGTGTCAGCCTAACACCGGTAAGACAAACACCCATACCCTGTTGGCTATTTAGCAAGGATATTTTACCTTAAGATAAAGGGATAGTTCATACTGAATCTATATTTGTTTTACATGAATGCTGTTGATCAACGTACAGTATATTGCAGTTGACCTAAGCCAGTGTTCTGTCCTGTCCTGTCCTGTCCTGTGGTTGTGTAGGTCCGCTGTGTAGGAAGAACAGCATGTCGTCTCGGTTCTGTGACAAGCTTAAGCTGCTGGCCCGCTGCTCCCTCAGGTCCATCCAGAAACAGTGCTGTGTCACCTGTAGAGGGTAACTCTGACCCGCACTACCTCATGGACCTCAAACGCATACATACGGCTATCCTATCGGTGGATCCCATCTCTAGTGCAATCAGCTGGCAACAGCCTTTTCATCATCATCACCATCACCATAACAACCCCCACAGACTGTTACCTATATGGGGCAGGAATTCTAGAAGCTGAAGTACTGTATGTTGCTGCTATATGCAGTTTGTCTTCGTCTTGTACCTTCCTAGCTCATACTGTGTAACCCAGGGCAACAGGCCTCCAACAGCCTCTAAACAGTTAGTTATGGGAACTTCTCACCAATGTCCCACCTGCTTTCCAAAACTGTTGAATGTCAGTCCGAATATCAAGCTGTGTAAAAGCCTGTTTGGCTTGTATTTTGTTTTCTATTCCAAGTTTCCCCACTTATAGAGAAATGATAGTGACAGCTGGTAACACTTTGTTCCAGCTGGTATTTACACATAAATGATGTGATGACAATGGAGCTGGATTGAATGAATCCCCCAAAAACAAATGATTAATGATAAGGTAACTATTATGTAATGAACATTTTACTATGACACTAAGAAAATACTTAGTAGTAGACTGTGCAATAAATATGAATGTTTTTAACTGTAGTGTTTTTTATTGTGTTATTCTCTTTTTATTGCTATTGTTCTCAGAACCCTCTGGGTACTGTGGCTCTGGATAGTTGTTCTCAGAACCCTCGGGGTACTGTGGCTCTGGATAGTTGTTCTCAGAACCCTCTGGGTACTGTGGCTCTGGATAGTTGTTCTCAGAACCCTCTGGGTACTGTGGCTCTGGATAGTTGTTCTCAGAACCCTCTGGGTACTGTGGCTCTGGATAGTTGTTCTCAGAACCCTCTGGGTACTGTGGCTCTGGATAGTTGTTCTCAGAACCCTTGGGGTACTGTGGCTCTGGATAGTTGTTCTCAGAACCCTCTGGGTACTGTGGCTCTGGATAGTTGTTCTCAGAACCCTTGGGGTACTGTGGCTCTGGATAGTTGTTCTCAGAACCCTCTGGGTACTGTGGCTCTGGATAGTTGTTCTCAGAACCCTCTGGGTACTGTGGCTCTGGATAGTTGTTCTCAGAACCCTCGGGGTACTGTGGCTCTGGATAGTTGTTCTCAGAACCCTCTGGGTACTGTGGCTCTGGATAGTTGTTCTCAGAACCCTTGGGGTACTGTGGCTCTGGATAGTTGTTCTCAGAACCCTCTGGGTACTGTGGCTCTGGATAGTTGTTCTCAGAACCCTTGGGGTACTGTGGCTCTGGATAGTTGTTCTCAGAACCCTCTGGGTACTGTGGCTCTGGATAGTTGTTCTCAGAACCCTCTGGGTACTGTGGCTCTGGATAGTTGTTCTCAGAACCCTTGGGGTACTGTGGCTCTGGATAGTTGTTCTCAGAACCCTCTGGGTACTGTGGCTCTGGATAGTTGTTCTCAGAACCCTCTGGGTACTGTGGCTCTGGATAGTTGTTCTCAGAACCCTCTGGGTACTGTGGCTCTGGATAGTTGTTCTCAGAACCCTCTGGGTACTGTGGCTCTGGATAGTTGTTCTCAGAACCCTCTGGGTACTGTGGCTCTGGATAGTTGATTGATTTTGTGGCACAGTACATTTTCTTGTATAATTTACTGCAATGACATTGCATGCTAAACAGGAGTAATTAAGTTGCTACATCAATTCTTGGACTCCTTGATTCTTGAAGAATATAACTTAGAAATGCCTCATGAGCATAGTTCAACTGTGGTACCCCCGTTTTTTACTTTGTAAACAAAGTGAATGTAAACAAACACTGTATAGCCTCAAAACATGGTTCAAACTATACATTTTCTCTGTCTATGAATGTGAGAGTGGTTATATTTCTCCTTGAAACAGGGACTGGAGTTCTCATTCATCTGAAAACGTGCACTTGACTATTTAAATACCTCTCTCTTGGTCTACATGCTGTAATATGAAACTGGTAAGGACCAGTTCACCACACGTCTTTAGGGAGAAATAAAACACATCCACCACCAATGTGGAGCACATAGCTAGCTCAGTCACACCACACATGGGCTATCACAGAGGGGGTGAATATTCACAGTTGGAAACTGATTGGCTACTAGCTGTGTAACACTCAGCACTGTAGCACCAGGTTCTGTTTCAGGAAACTCAGCTCCTTTGTCCAAGATAACCTGAGACACACACACACACACACACAGTTAGTCAGATTGGTTAGTTGTTTCACTATCTAATCAAGGCATGGGGTTGTTCAATTACAGACTTGTATTTGTTTAAAAGCTATAGCTTGATTTCAGAGAAAAATAATAATGTTTTTTAGCAAAACTACATATATATCCACATCTCTCAAAAATAAAATAAGTAGCACTGCTAGGTTTTACACAGTAAAATGTAATAAATAACTACATTTGTGACCTTAATATTCAAAATAAAAACTGATTCAATACAGTAATGAGGTGAGACAAACACATATCACAGTCAAATATACAGGAGACGAACACATATCACAGTCAAATATACAGGAGACAAACACATATCACAGTCAAATATACAGGAGACAAACACATATCACAGTCAAATATACAGGAGACAAACACATATCACAGTCAAATATACAGGAGACAAACACATATCACAGTCAAATATACAGGAGACAAACACATATCACAGTCAAATATACAGGAGACAAACACATATCACAGTCAAATATACAGGAGACAAACACATATCACAGTCAAATATACAGGAGACAAACACATATCACAGTCAAATATACAGGAGACAAACACATATCACAGTCAAATATACAGGAGACAAACACATATCACAGTCAAATATACAGGAGACGAACACATATCACAGTCAAATATACAGGAGACGATAAGCAATCGTTTCTGTCTTGAAAAATGTGTGGCTATAGTGTTTTAGGCCTCCCAAGTGGCCCACTGGTCTAAGACACTGCATCTCAGTGCTAGAGACTAATACGGACAACCTGGTTCGAATCCAGACTGTGTCACAACCGGCCGTGATTGGGAGTCCCATAGGGCGGTGCACAATTGACCCAGTGTCGTCCAAGTTTGGCCGGTGTAGCTAAATAAAGTTACAAAATAACTCTTCATGTGTGGTTATGATGGAGCTGTCTCCATCCAACTCCAGGCCTCTCTCTGTTAGCCTTTTAACCTTAATCACACCTTAACACTCCAAGCTGAATAGATGGTTCTCATACGAGCCTAGTGTTGCCATTTACTCCAGGACTAGGCTTAATCTGGCTCTCGTGAACCAGACCGTTATGTTCAGATATTGTCTTTAATTTGTAGATTTCATAATCTATGAAACATTTCCACCTCACATCATACCCAATCCCTGGACCAATCAGACTCTGTCCCTACGTAGTAACACAGGCATCCCTGTCTGTACTGTACTGTACCGGGCCTCTTCCTTTAGCAAAGATAATATATTGCCCACCTGTCAAATCACTGACATTTTTATTTTGAACAGTCCAGAGGAATCATTCCATAATGTTCTGCTCTGATTTCAAATCCAATTTTGGCATGAGGAATGTGTCAACTCAAATCATGTTTGATGCATGTGTATCTATGGTGTTTTCTATTTGAATGTTCCTTGTAATGGTGTTTTTCTTTCTACACGGCACAAGGCCAGCTGCTGCAGCCTTCAGCTAAAGATCAGAAACACATTGCTTTTTGAACTTCAAGAGCAATGCTCTGAGATAGATCAGTAAAGGTATGGTAAACATCACATCCAGGGAGGGTAGAGAGATGAGATCCTGGCCGCTCTCCAAAACCTCCAAAGGCCACTTATATTGTTACAGGAGAAAAAAACACAGGCATGGTTGTATTTACAAAGAATTTGCTCTCCGGCTTCTAAAGAAATCGTGCAAATCTTCAGCACATCTCAGGTCTGAAACATGTCCATCTTTCTAGGATGTACCTGCAAAGGAAAGTATCCTCTGTCTGAAAGGAAAGCAAAACCACTCTATAGAAAAGAATATCACTGTATTTTAAAAAACAGCACATTTACAGTGAAAAATAGATATGCCCATCAGAAACCAGGTTATATGAGGAGATTTGGGATTATGCTTGCTGGATAAAGGTTTTCAATAATCAATTCAGCGTATCCCTGCTCCTCCCAGCTCTGTTTCCTTTATGTGCTGATTCAGGCTATCATGGTGGGAAGATAGACAACCAAGGAAGTAGTCTACTGATAAGATGTTGTTTGTGGTTTACCTGATGAACACAGACAGCTGGCTTAAGATCAGACTTAGGACCCGACCAATGCTCTGGCCACGTATCAGGAGAGAACGTAGCAGACAATACATGGCATCAACTTTTGAAGGATGAGAGGAAGAGATAAAAAAAAAAAAAAGAAAAAAGGTGGTTTCAGAAGTTACAACCAACTTCCTTCCTTGCACATGCCCACATTGTTAAGAGCTAATACTGGCAGTCTTGGCACATTTTGTCTTATTTTGTTCTGTAAGTACGAAGCTACTCCGCTGTGTATGATGATGTCATCTTGCTGAGTATATCTTTCATTTGTTACAGTTTCAGTACCAGTCTCAGAAACCACCCATTCCCAGAACTGGAAATGTAGTTGAATAAAGTTAAATTGAAATGAATGACTGTAAATGTGACTTCATGCCACAGTTCTGAGCAGGAGAGTAAAAGTGCTTATCTTTGGCTGTGGGTCATGTGACACCTGACTCGAGAGTAAGGTTGGTGAGATGAGAGAGGCCTGACTGAGATTATGTTAGAGCAGTTGGATTGAAACCAGAAGTGGTAACCTTATAGTTTGTTTTATCAGGAGAGATAGGAAATGACACACACACACACACACACACACACACACACACACACACACACACACACACACACACACACACACACACACACACACACACACACACACACACACACACACACACACAATATTCTCTCCATGCACACTAAAACAGTCTACTTTGAAACACCTAAGTAACTGGTCTATAGCTACCATACACACCTCCATGCTGCACTATCTACCCAGATAAATCCTCTACTGCCTTGGTCCCCTTTCCCACCACCACCCTTGTCACTCCGCCCCATATTCTCTCACAGACACACACACATCACCCTGACACAGCTCACTCCCATATCTAAAAGGGGGTGATGAGAAATGAGAGCAGGGTAAGTGGGGTGGGAGGGAATTCACGAGAGAAAGAGAACATATGTAAACATGTTTCCCATCCCAATAAAGCCCTTTGAATGTAATTCAAAGGGAGAGAAAGGGAGTTTGGGAGTCTCATATTCACACACACATACACAAACACACACACACACACACACACACATCTTCCAGTGACAGGTAAAGAGATCAGGGGCTCCCAAGTGGCGCAGTGGTCTAAGACCCTGCATCTCAGTGCTAGAGGAGTCACTACAGACAACCTGGTTCAGTGGTCTAAGACCTTGCATCTCAGTGCTAGAGGAGTCACTACAGACAACCTGGTTCAGTGGTCTAAGACCCTGCATCTCAGTGCTAGAGGAGTCACTACAGACAACCTGGTTCAGTGGTCTAAGACCCTGCATCTCAGTGCTAGAGGTGTCACTACAGACAACCTGGTTCAGTGGTCTAAGACCCTGCATCTCAGTGCTAGAGGAGTCACTACAGACAACCTGGTTCAGTGGTCTAAGACCCTGCATCTCAGTGCTAGAGGAGTCACTACAGACAACCTGGTTCAGTGGTCTAAGACCCTGCATCTCAGTGCTAGAGGCATCACTACAGACAACCTGGTTCAGTGGTCTAAGACCCTGCATCTCAGTGCTAGAGGAGTCACTACAGACAACCTGGTTCAGTGGTCTAAGACCCTGCATCTCAGTGCTAGAGGAGTCACTACAGACAACCTGGTGTGAATCCAGACTGTATCACAACCGGCCGTGACTGGGAGTCCCATACGGCGGCGCACAATTGGCCTAGCGTCGTCCGAGTTTGGCCGGTGTAGGCCGTCATTGTAAATAAGAATTTGTTCTTAACTGACTTCAAAATTAAAATAAGACCAGGGTCCCCCTATCTAGCCTGGCCTCAGAGCCATATTAAAAAAGAAAAATTGAGCACTTCCAAGACGTATGATACTTACAAATGGTAAGTCAGGAGGCTGGTCTGGGAGGATGGGTGGTAAATCAGGAGGCTGGTCTGGGAGGATGGGTGGTAAATCAGGAGGCTGGTCTGGGAGGATGGGTGGTAAGTCAGGAGGCTGGTCTGGGAGGATGGGTGGTAAGTCAGGAGGCTGGTCTGGGAGAATGGGTGGTAAGCCAGGAGGCTGGTCTGGGAGGATGGGTGGTAAGTCAGGAGGCTGGTCTGGGAGGATGGGTGGCTGTAATCCGTGACAGTCTAGCAATCCAAACTATATGTCCTTTCATTTGTATTATATAGTATGACTGCTATTCCATTCATATTGTAACTTAACATAACATATCATACTAAATTGTGTGTCACAGATTTACATACAGAAAAATACAAATTACCCTGAGACCACGCTGTCATATCAAACCCAGCAAGGGGAGAAAAACATCTTTAACACACACATGCACAAACACACACACCCTCAGACGTTTACCTCAGTGAAGGTGGAGCCACTGTAGAGAGGGAGAGAGAGAGTCCACTCCACACTCATCCATGGAGAGAGAAAGAGAGGAGAGAGTAGCAGAGGATTTCACACTCAAATGTATTTGACCTTTTTTTGGTGAAATCTGTGGAGGATATCTGGCAGCATTGAGATGTTGAATGTTTGATCCCTGACGGATGAACCTGGAGAAAGTGTTTTAGTAGAACGTGCCTATACCAGTGGACCTTTATTATTGGAGGAACCGTCTGAGAACTCTGGTTTGGAATTCAATTCAGCACCAGGAACAGCTAAGGGTGGAAGAACAGTTTCATAATTGGGACGGCTGCTTGATTTGTCATTGGAATACGCTGACAGTATTTGTCATTGGAATACGCTGACAGTATTTGTCATTGGAATACACTGACAGTATTTGCTCTGGTAACAATAAGGCAAGTGTTTTCAGTTTATATTTATCTACCTGGACATCTGTATAGGAAGAAACGTGACAGAGGACTCTCAGATTTGTCATTGGACTGCATTGACTTTCAGTACAGTAACTGCTCTAGCAGAAATCTCTTTTTGCGTAGAGACCTGGTAGACCAGGTACCAGAGAGCCCCATTCCCCAGGAGGGCTCCCCTCCCTGCCCTTCCAGCCTCCCCCGTCCCCAGCAGCATGTCCCAGGCTGTGAGGCTGCTTCCAGTCCTCCCCACACCACTCTACCATGAGCACATGGGCTGCTGGAGGGAGTAAGGCTGCCTCTGCCTGGTCCACCTCTGGGTCTTGGTTTAGGTCTGGCTCTGGGTCCAGGTTTAGGTCCGGTACTGGGTCTGGGCTAAGGTCTGGCTCCAGCTCTGGGTCCTCCTTTTCCAGCCTGTCCCTGTCTCTGCTGCTAGCACTGCTGCTCTCCCTTTCCCTCCCTTTGGTTGCTTGTCATCTCCCTCCCTACAGAGGCAGGCTCCAGCCCCCCAGCCCCAACAGCACTCTTTGTGCCCCAGTGAACAGTTCCCTGGCTGGGTCCAGAGTTGGAGGAACTGGGCAGACTGGGGGTCCCTTAGGAAGGACAGGGGGTCCACTGGGGAGGCATGTACGCAGCTACAACCACTTACAGGGAGATGTGCGGCGGAGGAAGCTCTTCTCCTTCCAGAAGTTCTTCCTGCGCATCGATAAGAATGGCAGAGTCAACGGGACCAAGAGCAAAGATGACCCCCTCAGTAAGTAACCACAAGAGTATGATTTTCAATTCGTAGGAAAGTGAAAGAGGGGGAAACAGAGGTTCAACCATAGAGGTTCAGCCATGGTGTTGTTTATTCTTTCTCAACCCTTATATCATATAGATATATCATACAGATTACAGAAAAAAGAAAAACAATTACAATGATTGACTTGAGTTGAAGAACTTTACTGAATAACTGTTTTTAGCATTGATCATTTCAAATACCGCGTGTTCAATCAAAATGGCAGTTCACGGATGTTAAACCTTTCAGTTCAGTTTAGTTCAGATCAAGGTGACACATTCCTGATTAGAAGCTCCTTCCTTCTCTAGAAAACATCCTTGTGATATGCGGCCTGCCCAAACAACGATGGTAACTCTCAGATGGCTAAATCAGGACCAGGGGGGAATAGATTACCAACCTGTTATCTTCCAGTATTCACTGCCCAGGGTAAACAGCGCTGATAACAGCTAGAGAAGAGCAGGACTGAGGGAAGGAGAGGATACGCCAGTCACTATTATGCTCTGAGACTCTCTCACACACAGCCAGTCTACTTCATTTACGTCTACAATTATTGTACATAATGCAGATACCATGTGGTTTTTATGATCAATGCAGTATAATGTGAATGTGATCTGATTGGGTTACAGAGGTACAGGAACATGAGTTGGGATGTTTTTTACTTCTTGTACGCCTGAATATCCTATATTGTAAAAGGTATAGCACTCTTTTTATTTAGTGTGCTCAGTGATAACTTGAAAAAATGTACTATCAACTATGCATCCCTTTTTCTATCGACCCATTTCCAATTAGCTACGTGTGTGAGCCTGAACTACAACCCCCACACCTACCACCCCCCATCCCCGGTATATGGTACACTTTAACGTTTCTCCTGGGAGTTCTTAACCACACATTCAATCAAAGAGACCTATGGGAAACAGTAAGGGAAGTAAACATTTCACTAATGGTGTTTGTTTTGACAAGAATATGACAGAAATGTCTTTATAGACACTTTTATATACACATATTTATAGACTTTACACTCTCTTTATTTGACAGTGAGAGAAAAATGCAATGAATTTAAATATGCCCCTTTTGGGTAAAGGCTAGCAATGTCTTCACTAACATGATTGGTCGGTTCAACTTAAAGCTTTAGTACGTGTTAATTTATCTCTCACCATTACTTCTCACAATTATTTATATGTCTAGGCTATAATACTACTGTACTAGTAGTATATATTAATAATATACTGTCGTATATAATACTAAGCCTTTGGGTTGGGTATGAATGCAGTAGTACGGGGGGGGGTTCGGGTAACTGGGGAACAAATTCATGAATGACATGGTCGAACGTCATTGTGGTCACATCAAAGCTGCGAGTGTTAAGTATCAGTGGTGGTGCCATCCCAAAACTGTGTCCTGGGAGGGTGTGTGGATTATATGGCCCACTATCAGGTTCACAAGGAAAGGGATACTGCAGAAGAGAAGTCTCTGCTCTGTACCATGGGCTAGACATAATCCCTGGGAGGAGGGGCTAGACATAATCCCTGGGAGGAGGGGCTAGACATAATCCCTGGGAGGAGGGGCTAGACATAATCCCTGGGAGGAGGGGCTAGACATAATCCCTGGGAGGAGGGGCTAGACATAATCCCTTGGAGGAGGGGCTAGAAATGATCCCTGGGAGGAGGGGCTAGACTTGATCCCTGGGAGGAGGGGCTAGATATGATCCCTGGTAGGAGGAGCTAGACATGATCCCTGGGAGGAGGGGCTAGACATGATCCCTGGGAGGAGGAGCTAGACATGATCCCTGGGAGGAGGGGCTAGACATGATCCCTGGGAGGAGGGGCTAGATATGATCCCTGGTAGGAGGAGCTAGACATGATCCCTGGGAGGAGGGGCTAGACATGATCCCTGGGAGGAGGAGCTAGACATGATCCCTGGGAGGAGGGGCTCCACATGATCCCTGGTAGGATGTCCTTTGTAGCCCCTTGAAATGGCACTAGATCAGGTTCTGGACATTGATTCTGTGGTAATGCCCAGTTAAACACTTTGATTCTGTGGTAATGCCCAGTTAAACACATTGATTCTGTGGTAATGCCCAGTTAAACACATTGTTTCTGTGGTAATGCCCAGTTAAACACATTGATTCTGTGGTAATGCCCAGTTAAACACATTGATTCTGTGGTAATGCCCAGTTAAACACATTGATTCTGTGGTAATGCCCAGTTAAACACATTGATTCTGTGGTAATGCCCAGTTAAACACATTGATTCTGTGGTAATGCCCAGTTAAACACATTAACTAAATGTGTGTGCTTAATCTTGCTAGGAGCAATCATATTAATTATGTGGAGTCAAAGTTAAATCATGATTATTTTGTGCAGTACAAAGCCATATCTGGAGACCAGTTACCAGGTTAGATTTTTTTAAACTCTCACTAGTAATTCTTATTACTCTTCTTTAGAGATGTGGTTTGCATCAAGTTTGTTTGTGTGCAAGGCTGAGACCCGAGCTTTGAACCCTGGTTACAGCAGCGTAGCAGTAGAGGGGGATCAACTGGTCGGGGTTTGAAATACCAACCTTGCTAGCACAGATCTCTACAGATGTAGAGGTGGTTTTTGGGGGGCTGCCCATGGCCCTGTGAGGACCCTGCTCTTGTCTGTTTAAGAGCCTGTATCCAACCTCCCACAGATTTATGGGGATGCCAGTGCAAAACTGTCCCACATGGCGCTCCATCGTGCTGGGATTCTGCTTACAGAGAGAGGGGGCTGGAATGGAACCCCGGAAATACGGTGCTTTGTGAAAATTAGCACATGGGTATAAAGCTACACAAGCTAGCCGGCATGCAGCGTAACAAAAAATATGCTTATCGATAACCTAACTTGCTATACATCGTTACATCTCACCACATTTTAATAACCTAAAGCATTTATAATGAATTGTACCTAGACATTGTTACTGAGAACAGTTACTAGTGCTAACTGAGGCAATAACAGATGTGTGGCGGCAGACGGATTCATCTAATTACCCCAAACTGCGGTTGTGTGAGTGTAAGACCAGCCAGTCAAGAGTGCAGGAGGTGAATATAGGAGGAGGCCACCAAACGTGTCTGTGTCTCTCTCTCTGCCAGGGGCCATGTGTGCTGAGGCGCCAACGGACATGGCCTGACATGGTGCCCACTTGCTCTCTCTCTCTCTGTGTGTGTGTGTGTGTGTGTGTGTGTGTGTGTGTGTGTGTGTGTGTGTGTGTGTGTGTGTGTGTGTGTGTGTGTGTGTGTGTGTGTGTGTGTGTGTGTGTGTGTGTGTGTGTGTGTGTGTGTGTGTGTGTGTGTGTGTGTGTGTGTGTGTGTGTGTGTGTGTGACCCTCAGAAGGGAAACCACAGTCAGTACTCTCAAGGGCACTGAGATAGAGATGTAAAGTTGGTTATGGATGTGGATAGAGGAAGGATATGAACAGACTAATTACATCGTCTGCTTAACAGCCAATGTATGTTTCCGTCATTCCCATATTTCAACATGACAATACAGTTCGAATGGTTCCAGATCTCTGAGTATATTTTTCCTCTTTCTTAAATCAAGTAGTCTACCATATCTGTACTGTATGCTCGGTCAAATTTTCAGTTACCAAGAATAACAATGCAAACTGCAAAACACATCTGAACTTGGCAACCCACTGTGGAAAATCCACCTTTAAAACACATCTGAACTTGGCAACCCACTGTGGAAAATCCACCTTTAAAACACATCTGAACTTGGCAACCCACTGTGGAAAATCCACCTTTAAAACACATCTGAACTTGGCAACCCACTGTGGAAAATCCACCTTCAATTCACATTGGTGTTGTCTGCACTCATTCGACCCTAACGCACCATTTACTGTAGTAACTACAAACAGAGCATATCAAATGAGCCACACATTAGTATAAAGAGTCCAGCATGCAACAAATGTTTCCCTGAATAAACAGTTGGAAATGTGGGGTTGACCCAGGGCCATGTTTTTATGTGTGGTGTATCAGAATTACCACTACACAACACACAGGTGTCACATTTGGTGTTGGGTAATACGTAATATGTTGAATGAAGAACACATTTGTCCAAATGGCTTTGGTTTCTGCCCTTGCGGCATTGTGGATATCATTCCTAAGTGAGCAAGTAGACAGTAGTGCTGAACATGAATCATCACAGACTGAGTGGATACAGGTGGGAAATACTACAGACTAGAGAGTGTATGTGCATGTGCGTGTGTTCATGCACACGTGGGTCTTAATTTCAACCAGTTTTCTACAGCAGGAAAATTATTATTATGTGGATTATAATCAATGTAAATGTTTTGTAGGGGTTGATACATTTTTTGGTTGGGGAAATTCAAGTATGAAGTGGAGATTACAAACTTTAGAAGCCATTTTAAACCTTAAATTAAAAGTTTGTCTTTCCTGCAGGGAAATTCTCAGCAAAAAAAGCAAATGAATACTCTACATCCGTATGGGTGTGTGTACGCAATGTGTACAATGTATACTCTATATGTGTGGGGGAGGGGAGGGGAGTGGGCGACGACTCCGTGTGTGTGTGAGTTCAAACTTCATAAGAGCCGTCTCACCCCAGCCTCCGGTGTGTGTCTTTGATCAGTGGTCATTAAGTTATTTATAATCCTTCCCTCCCTGTCTCTCTGTCATGGCCTCTGTCCTCATCTGTTCTCTCTCTTTTTATCCCTAGCATGCTTAGATAGTCTTACATCCTCACACGATACCTGACACCTGATCCCTTACAGAAGCAACTCTTAGATCTTCAATGGCCTTTGTGTCATGGTCCATACCTCCACTTCACCTAACGGTAGAGCTGGGAGACATGGACAAAAATCCATATCACGGTAAATTTAGTGAATTATCACGGTAACGATACATTTAACTATAACTTTATAACATTAATGTAAACCACAGTTTTTTTACCCTAAAAACGACTACTGTAGCTGTCAATAGTCCCATCAACAATCACCCATGTTAGCAAACATATTTAATTTCTAACTCTATATTTTTTTAGTAGGGCCCTATAGACGGGTTGGCTGACAACGGCACGAAAATGATTCACGTGCATTGATGGGGCCAGAAGCCGTCTTTTGTTATGATTCTGAATGGTCAGATAGCTAGCAACAACAAGCTGCCATGTGGGGAATCCTCGGTGGCTCGTTTCAGCTACTTCTATCTTGCTCTTGATGCCATGTCTTCTTTTGAGGTGTTTTGACTGATTTCATGTCAATACTAATATGGCAAACAACTAGCTAGCTAGCTAAGCAACAACAGTAGCGATGTATTTGAAAGACAACAAGTGCTGATTGTGCAAATGAATTTATCTTTTCAAAAAACATTTGGAGACCTTTTCTAATGGCTTTTAGGTGACCAGAATATTTGCACTGGGAATTGGTGGCCAACCTACCAAACGAGCCAAACTGTTCACACATAAATCCAATCTGCAATTATTATAATACTCCTGCCAAATGAGTTAAGATGTAGATGAAGCAAGGGGATGTAGATGAAATCAAAGATGGATGATGGGTGGATGGTTGACGGATGGATGATGGATGGATGAAAACTCTAACCTACAGCTGATTTTCTCTGACTACTAACTAGAGTATTTTCTGTATCTACTGAGCACCATAAATAGCAAGACAGTTCAAACAGGGGGTGCTGATATCTGTCCTGCTGATATCTGTCCTGCTGATATCTGTCCTGCTGATATCTGTCCTGCTGATATCTGTCCTGCTAATATCTGTCCTGTTGATATCTGTCCTGTTGATATCTGCCCTGTTGATATCTGCCCTGTTGATATCTGTCCTGCTGATATCTGTCCTGCTGATATCTGTCCTGCTAATATCTGTCCTGTTGATATCTGTCCTGCTCCTGCTGATATCTGTCCTGCTGATATCTGTCCTGCTAATATCTGTCCTGTTGATATCTGTCCTGTTGATATCTGCCCTGTTGATATCTGCCCTGTTGATATCTGTCCTGCTGATATCTGTCCTGCTGATATCTGTCCTGCTAATATCTGTCCTGTTGATATCTGTCCTGCTCCTGTTGATATCAGTCCTGCTGATATCTGTCCTGTTGATATCTGTCCTGCTGATATATGTCCTGCTGATATCTGTCCTGCTGATATCTGTTCTGCTGATATCTGTCCTGTTGATATCTGTCCTGCTAATATCTGTTCTGCTGATATCTGTCCTGTTGATATCTGTCCTGCTGATATCTGTCCTGTTGATTTCTGTCCTGTTGATATCTGTCCTGCTGATATCTGTCCTGTTGAAATCTGTCCTGCTGATATCTGTCCTGCTGATATCTGTCCTGCTGATATCTGTCCTGTTTCACACGTGTGTGGTGTGAAATGAAAATGTGTTTTTTGAATATCCAACTTTCCCTGCCACTGGGGTTAAAGCTGCAATATGTAACTTTTTGGGAGACCCAACAAAATTCACATAGAAATATGAGTTTTAGCTCTGTCATTCTCCTTGAAAGCAAGTCTAAGAAGTGGTAGATCTGTTCTATGTGCGCTATTTTTGGTTATGGAAAATATATTTCACAGCTGTTTAGATGGTACAATAATTCTTTATACTATACTTGCTTGTTTTGTCACATGAACTGAAATTAGACAAACTATAAGAATGTTTTCCACCAGGAAATGGCGGAGGGATTTCTACATTGTGCATCTTTAAGTGCCTTGCTCAAGGGCAGATCGACAGATTTGAACTAGCAACTTTTTTGTTACTTGCCCAAAGCTCTAACAGCTAGGCTACCTGGCGACTGGCTGGCTATGAACCCACACATTTTCAATTAGAGGCTTTCTCAAACACATCTAGCTAATGTGTTATCTTGAGAAAGCCTCTAGCCGGAACATGTAATGTGTCAATTATTGATAGGCTCGGCGTGGGTCCCATTGGATGGAATCCTGTTGCCACACTTGACAGTCTATAGATATTTCCATTTCCCCTTATCTGACACAGCCGGTGGCTGGGCCTTCGTCTTCTACAGTCAGCAGGGGCAGGCAGACTGCTGATAACTCTTCTGTGTATCTATCTGTGTATACAGTGTATATGACTACAGCAGATTCAGAACACTAGCTTCTAATTCCTCTGCATCTTGATGTCCCTCAAATGCTCCCCTATAAAATGGTCACGATGATTATACATGGCTTATAAAAGGTGTTTTTTGTGTTTGTTCTCAGGTATTCTGGAGATCACGTCGGTGGATGTGGGGGTTGTGGCTATCAAAGGCCTGGGCAGTAACTATTACCTGGCTATCAGCAGGAAGGGAGAGCTGTACGGAGCGGTCAGTATCCGTGTCAGAGGTCATTCAACCAGCCTCAAAGAGATTCACATACTTTCTTTAGTCTTTATCACAAGAGTTTAGCATTATGTAGCTGGGTTCACGTATAACCAATGGTGCGGTGGAAACTATGAAAAAAGCAAAGAGCACACTATCCAAGCATTCAGTCAGGAAGTCATGACTATAGTGCTAAGTGACACAGACATTACATTACATCACATTTATCACTGATTTGCATAATTAACTATTTATATTGAATGTACCCCTCTGGTACATCTTGAATAAGCTGAATTGGTTCCCACTGGGCAAAATCAATGTTGATTTCAACCAAAGTTTTCAATGTATTGTGACGTGGAATCTATGTGGAAAATACGTTGGATTTGAAAAAAGTAATCTACTGTTGTTTTGAGATTAAATTTCAACCACAGGATTATGTCATCATGGTAAGGAATTTTCAACATTGACAAACCTTGTATAAAATGTGTTGAATTTGTACCTTTGAAACAATGTAAAATCTTCATTTCAGATTGTTGGTTTTAATGGAGACATGAATCCATCATATCAATTATACATTTGTAGACAAACTGGAATTAAGCCAGACACAGCGGCACAAACTGTCACGTTGACTCCCTCTCCGGCCTCTAGGTCACCAGGCTGCGGATTACCACGCCCACCATCGTCACGCCCACCAGCGCCTCATGACTCACCTGGACTCATCACCTCCTTGATTACCTTCCCTATATCTGTCACTCTCATTGGTTCTTTCCTCAGGTGTTGTTGACTCTGTTCCATGTCAGTGTGTTGTTCTCTCCTCAGGTGTTGTTGACTCTGTTCCGTGTCAGTGTGTTGTTCTCTCCTCAGGTGTTGTTGACTCTGTTCCATGTCAGTGTGTTGTTCTTTCCTCAGGTGTTGTTGACTCTGTTCCATGTCAGTGTGTTGTTCTTTCCTCAGGTGTTGTTGACTCTGTTCCATGTCAGTGTGTTGTTCTATCCTCAGGTGTTGTTGACTCTGTTCCATGTCAGTGTGTTGTTCTTTCCTCAGGTGTTGTTGACTCTGTTCCATGTCAGTGTGTTGTTCTCTCCTCAGGTGTTGTTGACTCTGTTCCGTGTCAGTGTGTTGTTCTCTCCTCAGGTGTTGTTGACTCTGTTCCGTGTCAGTGTGTTGTTCTATCCTCAGGTTTTGTTGACTCTGTTCCATGTCAGTGTGTTGTTCTTTCCGTTTAAATGGTTGAAAGCGCAGTAATATCACATTTAGGTGACAACTAAACCAAAAATCAGACATTGATTTTCCATTGGAATTTGGTTGTACTTTTAGATTGTTGAAAGCATAATGAAAACACATTGGGAATTAAACAAACTAGTGACTGTCTTTTTGAGTGGCTGAAAATAGGTTGTAATATTATTGATCAATCTATCAACCAAATATTACCCAATTCTCCACATTGAAATTCATTCAAATTTTATTGGTCACATACACGTGGTTTGCAGATGTTATTGCGGGTGTAGCGAAATGCTTGTGCAGAGTCTCCTAAGGGCTAGTCTTGAAACTGCCATCTCGGTCGACGCAATCTACCTGTGTGGGCCAGTGGTGTATGTGTTGTACCCAGTGGGTTAAAGGTTGAATAAATGCCTGTAAATATTTACATTTTAATTTAAACTCTTGTGAGAACAGTACACCACTGGATATAACCGTGGTATTTTAACATATTTTGCCAATGTATGCTCTTCAAAAATGGAAGTTATTTAATCAGTATAAAATGGATTCAGTCAGTATCCAAATACACATATGTGAATGTAACCCATTAATGTCCCTTGTTCTTCCAGAGAGAGTTTGGAATTGACTGCACACTGAAGGAACGTATTGAGGAGAACGGCTATAACACCTACGCCTCAGCCGAGTGGAGGAACAAGAAGAGACAGATGTTTGTGGGCCTGAGTGTCCAGGGGAGACCACTGAGAAGGAAGAAAAGACGGAGGAAGAATACTGCCACACACTTCCTCCTCATCATGGTGTGATGATAAAGAGCTATTCACTGAACTAGACCCTGTGGGAGGATCTATTCAGCACTGAACTAGACCCTGTGGGTGGAGCTATTCAGCACTGAACTAGACCCTGTGGGTGGGGCTATTCAGCACTGAACTAGACCCTGTGGGAGGAGCTCTTCAGCACTGAACTAGACCCTGTGGGAGGAGCTATTCAGCACTGAACTAGACCCTGTGGGAGGAGCTATTCAGCACTGAACAATCTTTCAACTAAGGATAACAAAGGACTGTAATCTGGACAGAGAGCATCTGAACTCAAATACATATTTTCTCCAAGAAAGTTACTTAACTGTGCAGATGCTGCCTCCCACTGGGCACGGACGTCAGTTCAGTGTCTGTTCAACGTGATTTCCTTGAAATTACGTGGAAACAACATTGATTCAACCAGTGTCTGCCCAGTGGGCTGCTTCTGACTTTGCTTGAGATAGTTTATTGGTTTGGGGATGGACAGTGTTTTCTGTGGCACAGGTTGAAATATGAACCCTATTCTGTGCCAAATCATTGGAAAGAGGTGGACTGAGGGAGGACGTGACATGGGGGGACAAAGTAGGAGGCTGTTTCACACATCAAGTGGATGAACTGAGGAAGCACTGGTTTTGTGTGTACAAAACACGTGTTCAAACTGTTATTCATGGTTCTCAAATAGCATTTCAATAATCTGAACCGGTTTTGAAATCAAGAAGAAGGGCGAACAGATCGGTAAACAGGAATATACTCATTGATCCTAGTGGCCATTTTAAGCCTGAAACTATTACAAAAGTATATACAGTGAAAGAAAAATGTCATGTATGATGCTTAACCACTGTTTTGACGTTTGATGTTGAAGTAAATTATTTATTTTGTGTAATATTTAACTGGAGGTGGAAAGAAGGTGAACATTTCTTTGCCTTCACACCTTATCATGTCTATAAGAGAAAAATAAACGAGACGTTTCCTCCTCTGTATCCAGATGTTCTCATGTCCGTCACTAAAGCAACTAAAACTGGTTGGCTCAGTAAAAATCCTACTAATACACATATGAGAATGTGAACCAATAAATGAGATACTGCAGAATATAAAGTACATTTATATGAAGGTAGCAGGTTATGGTAAAAGAAAGAAAACCCAGAGCACAGAAAACAAGTGTAGTTTTTTCGAGTGTCTATTCTTATCAGGCTGACTGAGGTAGGGAAGGACAAAAGGCAACCATTACAGGCCCACCAGATATTCCATGTGGCAACCACTGCATTAATGATTAGAGTTCCCAAACAAACTGGAAACATACAGGCTGACCACATCAAAATGGTAGGGAGGTAACTACCCTGGTATGGGCTGTTGATGCTTACATCATTTTATCAACTATCACCCCATTACTGTGGAGGCCTTGGGCCACATGGATATTGTACAACAAAAAAATGCTTTTTCATACAGTTTCTGCGTTGTATTGTCCCACATGAAGCCCTTACTAGAATTTGGTGCAGGGTATGTGGGTTAGGAGGCTGTGAGTGTGTGTGTGTGCACATGTGTGCCTGCATGTGAGTGCCTGTGTGGGTGCATGCGATGCATGCGCGGATGTGTGCGTAAGAGAGATGTCCATATGACCTGTGTCTCGCCACCCACTTCCTCCTGTAATCGTCAACAAATGCTATAATAAATGACAGATGTCAGATGCCAGATCAAAAGACCAGGGGGAGAACGTTGACACCACAAACGCTCTGTCCCGTGCCTCTCTCAGCTTCTGTCTATGAACATCTAAATATTTTTATGTAAGGGCGTGAAATTGGTAAAAGAGCTCAAAGTGCGTGCAAAACTAACATGAAAGACAGGATGTTCCCAAAATGTCCTGATTTATCCCATTCAACTAGAGACCGTGAATCCTGGCCTGGAGCTACTGTAAATGCTTGGAGATACTGTAGGATGCCAGGGATCAGGATGGTATTTGCTTTGAGCAAGAAATGCTCATATTGTCCCTGTAATGATGGCTTATGGACTCACAACAAATTATTTTGTAATGTTGCAATACATTTCCAGCACACTGTAACGGTCCTTACTATATGAGCCAAGTTAAATTCTCACCCAATGGTGCAATGTGGTGCAATGTGTAGGGTGTTTGCCTTTCACGCCAGTGACCCAGGTTTGATTCCCTGCCTTGCCATTTGCTACATTGGTGTCAGAAGTGGAATGGTGACTGTGAGGCTATTGGAACGCATGGCTCGGATGTGTGAGGGGGCTGATGGCATTGATATTGATTTAAAGATTGTACCCCCCCCCCCCCCCCCAGCTAACAAGGACTCCAAAAGGTATTGTCATCTTTCATCTTCTATGCGTTCCTAAGACTTGACTTGTGAATGCTTGAACTCCCTCCAAGACACCCATTTGGGGGGAAAACAGCAATAACAGAAAATAGGGGAAGTAATCTTTAATCAAAGTGCGTCTCCACATTTCTGGAACGGGAATGCTCGTTGACATAATGTGATCCAGCTTTGGGAAACAAGTGGAAAATGACTGGAGGCTAAACAACTAATGAATGCTTATTCTGAGAGGTCTTGTGAAACACACGTTTGTAGTGGGCAGCTACTGAGAGAGCAGCAGGGGGAGAGCGGCACATGTGAGAGGGTTTGAGCCACAGGATCCTGATTCTGCTCCGCTCGGTTGTCACTAGTTACCACAACCACAAAGGCAAAATGTACTATATCATACAAATTTATGAAAACAAACATTTGAGGATAGTTTAAGATTATGACTAGGCATAATGTTAGCAGGGTGGTTAGGGTTACATATAGGGTTATGTTTAAACTCAGATTTTAAGAAGAAGATTATAGGCAGGGTTTTAACCATAATTAGGACTTTGTGGCTGTTGTCTGCGCTACCACTCCGTTCCCCTAGAGGTCGCCAACACCTTCACATGCTTATGAATAATATTCAGATTTGTTGTTGAAGGAAGTGACCTTACAGAAATATGTTTTAATATCCGATTGAGAAAAGAAACATAAATAGTTCATATGAAAGTGAGATAGGTGCGTGTTTGAGGCAAAACGACACAATTTAATAGCACGTTATTGGAGTTGCCAAACCTCTACACATTATTTAGTGGAGCCAGTGTTGTGCTTCACCAAACAGGCCGTAGCACAAACAAGCAGCGGAGATGACTGAGAACTTCGACCGAGCCCCAGGCGCAGGTAGATCCCGTATAAAGTCAACAAGCCCCGGCTTCGCAGACGTAGGAGACGGGGACGCAAACTCCGTTTTCAACCAGCGGGAGCCTCTGCGACAGCCTCGGACGTCTCCACCTTTGACTGAGAACAACATTAACACCAGGGAGGCTGTCAGCGGAGGTAACATGTGCTGTCAGTTCAAATGTGTTCATACTTTATAGTGAATCGCTTTAACTAGCGAGCTATGTCACAGACAAGAAGGGAAACCTTTTAAGTTATTTGGTTTACTGTGTTAGTTCGCAGCATATATTTATCTAGACCTGTGTGAAGCAAGCCACAACAACGATTAGCCACAAGAGTTTAATTTACGGTTCGCCTCCAAAATAAAAGTCTCACATTGAAAATGATTCAAACGGATACAAATAGTGGAATCATGCCATGTTTGGACTAGATAATACGAAACAAGATCGTAATGTTGTTGTATAAATTCAAAAAAATACATAATTAAAATCAGTTTAAATCGCACTGTGGATGTATTAGACTTTAGATTTGCATAGTTATATCAGAGAGGTTGTTTAGCCCACCAAGGAAAGTGTTTTTATATGGAGTTCAATAGAGCCCCACAGTGGAGGTGTAATAAGGGTATTTTAGAAACACTTAAAATAAAGGCTGTGTTTCATGTAGGCTGAACCTGGTGTGAAATGTTGACAACCATGTAAATCTCTCTTGGACAAGTTGATTTACCAATATATTCGGCTCCATTTACTCTGATTCGAAAATGATAATTAGCACCAAAGTAGACATCATGCAAGACTACAAATCCCTGCAAGCTCCTGCACGTCATATCTCTAGTTGACACCTTTGCTAACAGGTATTGACAATTGAAAACTTGCACTTGCTCTTCGGTCCATGGGTCCCATTTCTTGGGTCCATGAAATGGGGTATCAGCCTAATCCCCGACACCCACAGAACACAAATGTGAAGAGTTTTCATAAATATTATCATTGTAGCTCATATTGCGGGGCTCGGAAACCACTGTAAAATGAGCCACATTAAGATCACCAGTCAACTTACTACAGGGCCTTCAGAAAGTATTCACACCCCTTGACTTTTTCCACATTTGGTTGTGTTACAGCCTGAATTTACATTGATTACATTTTATAAATAATTGTCACTGGCCTACACACAATACCCCATAATGTCAAAGTGGAATTGTGTTTTTCTGCTGAAATGTCTTGAGTCAATAAGTATTCAACCCATTGTTATGGAAAGCCTAAATAAGTTCAGGAGTTAAAATGTGCTTAACAAGTCACATAATAATTTGCATGGACTGCAATAATATTGTTTAACATGATGTTTGAATGACTACCTCATCTCTGTTCCCCACACATACAATTATCTGTAAGGTCCCTCAGTCGAGCAGTGAATTTCAAACACAGATTCAACCACAAAGACCAGGGAGGTTTTCCAATGTCTCACAAAGAAGGGCACCTATTGGTAAATAGGTGAAAATAAAAAAGCATACATTTATTATCCCTTTGAGCATGGTGAAATTATTAATTACACTTTGGATGGTGTATCAATACACCCAGTCACTACAAAGATCGAGGCGACCTTCCTAACTCAGTTGCCAGAGAGGAAGGAAACTGCTCAGGGATTTCACCATGAGGCCAATGGTGACTAAAAAAGTTAGAGTTTAAGGGCTGTGATAGAACTGAGGATGGCTCAACAACATTGTAGTTACTCCACAGTACTAACCTAATTGACAGAGTCGTGACGTGACTTTCATTAATGTGATGACTGTTATTTATCGAATCAAAGAACTATGTTTAATTGTTACCCAATTTAAATCAATCATGTAACATTAACGTATTAGGAATTTGGGGCACCACGGAAGAAGTTGTATAACGAGTTGCCATCTCCCGAATTAAACTCTAGAATATATATAAGTTCTATATCGACAACAGTCATTTAATAATCATTACCTTATATCAGTCTCATAATCTGAACGGTCGTAGACTTAAACTTCTTGGTTCCGCAAAAAACCCAGCTTTACTGATCATTATTTATTTACTAGCTAACTAGATAATAACATGGGATAACACACACACACACTACATGAGAAAAATTCCCTAGCGGACTAACAATGACATGACTGCTTGGTTATCAAAAGAGGGAGGGGTAAAAGAAGAGAGGGAGACAAAGAGTGAGGCAAACTTGTCGTTGATACATTTGGAAACTACCCTCAAAGTAATCATAATACTTTGCTCCTGAACAACTGCCCGTTTGGAGTAAGAAATCATGAATGTATTTATGTGTGGATGTCTTTGTTAATCATCTATCTCTGTTGAAACCAATCAATCCTTCTACGGGGAAGGGGTTGGTTGGTGTAGTCCTTCTTCTTAGTTGTCCTGGCTTGTAGTGGAGTGTTTTCAGAGCAGATACTCAGCTGTACCAGTGATTGTCTGAGAGGGGGTTTTCTCCTTCCTTCACCTCGTGTCTTTAGTCAGAGTTTGAAGCACTTTACACGCACAGCTACAGACTGGCAATGTTCGAGTCTAGTCTGGAAGTTGATCTTCTTCACCTTGTGTTGAGTTTAAAGTTCTAACAATTTAAAATGTGTAGACTACAGTCTCACGACTTTCTGGTCTAATGTAAATTTTGTTACCAAGTCTTTTTATGCACCCTGGGTAAAAGGGGCATTCCATCATGAATGGCACGATCTCTGACCTCATTTGGGGCGTGGCTAGTTACTGTGTATTGGTTGTATGAAAAACAATTATCTCATTAGAAAACTAAAATTAGTTGGGGCATGGACTCTCCATGTTGACTCAATGCTTCCCACAGTTGTGTCAAGTTGGCTGGATGTGCTTTGGGTGGTGGACCATTCTTGATACACACGGAAAACTGAGACAAGTCTCAAGGCTTAAAAATCCTTCTTTAACCTGTCTCCTCCCCTTCATCTACACTGATTGAAGTGGATTTAACAAGTGACATCAATAAGGGATCATAGATTTCACCTGGTCAGTCTATGTCATGGAAGTCTGTATATATCATTTGGTCTGGACCCAACCTGGTCTATACAGGGCGGGTCTGGTTGTCCTCGGGTCCGTTCTGATCGGGTCTCCATATTAAAAAAACATGTTGTGTTACAGCCTGAATTTAAAATGTATTAAATTAAGTCACTGACCGACACACAATACCCCATAATGTCAAAGTGGAATTATGTTTTTTCTAAATTTAACTCCGTTGCCGGAGAGAACCCGCTCAGGGATTTCACCATGAGGCCAATGGTGAGTTTAAAGGCTGTGATAACTGTTGATGGATCAATAACATCCATAACATCAGCCAATGAGCTGAACCAATTTTTTAACAGGTTCGATATTAGCCCGGTCCACCTCCCCTCCAGCTCTCCAGGCCACACACCCTCACGGCTGTCCCACCCCCCCTTTCCTTCCTACTGGCGGCTATTAGACTGTTTAATGCCTCACCTGGGTGCCGTGCCGTCTGCAACATAGACCTGGAACTGTTGGGGTGTTAGAACCTAGTTTAACAATTAAGCATCCATCCATCCGTGAATAACTCTGGTCTGTAATCACTCATTCACTCAGGACTTATTCATTCAGCACTCATTAATTCAGTATTGTAAGTAATTCTTGGACTTAACTTACGTAGCCATTCACTCAGGACTGCGTATTAGTATCCTGTCAGTAGTATCTTTTTTTCATTGCATTTAGTATATCGAATGTGCAATACGTGCATTTATCTGTAATTATACCCTGTACTAAGGACTGTATTTTAAGGGAATTATTATTATTACCCTAAATTATATCAAATGCACATTTAGCTATTTAAGTATCTCTTCCTGTCATTTACCTGTACAGTTAATGTAACCATGCAAAATATTCACTTACCTGTTTATTTAACCAGTCTGTATATTAAGTAAACTATTATTACCCTCACTTATATCATACGCACATTTAGCTATTTAAGTATTTCTCTGCCATCGACCTGTATAGTATAGTTAACCATGCAAATATGTTTTATTTATTTATATCAACTTGCAATATTTGTATCATTTATTTCACCCAACACTCTGTAACAATGTATAGTGTACATATTCAGCCATTCACTCATACTATGCAATGCCTTTTTATAGCTTTTTGCACTCCAGACTTCTTGCATCCTGTTTGCAACAAGGCACTAATGTAATACTGCAAAAAATGTGGCAAAGCAATTAACTTTTTGTCCTGAATTCAAAGTGTTATGTTTGGGCAAATCCAACTCAACACATCACTGATTGTAATCTTTAAGGACTGGGGAGTTTTTCAGGATAAAAAGAAACAGAATAGAGCTAAGCACAGGCAAAATCCTAGAGGAGAACCTGGTTAGGTCTGCTCTACACCAGACACTGGGGGATGAATTCACCTTTCAGCAGGACAATAATCTAAAACACAAGGCCTAATATACACTGGAGGTGATTACCAAGAAGACAGTGAATGTTCCTGAGTGGCCAGCTTAGTTTTTACTTAAATGTACTTGAAAATCTATAGCAAGACCTGAAAATGGTTGTCTAGCAATGATCAACAACCAATTTGACAGAGCTTGAAGACTTTTGAAAAGAATAAAGTGGGAATGTTGCACAATCCAGGTGTGGAAAGCGCATAAGCCGTGTTCACATAGGCAGTTTGCAGTGACTCAAATCCTATTTATTTGCATATCTGATACAAATCTGTTATTTTCCCTGCAGTCTGAACAGCCAAAAGCACACGGAATCTAATATTCTGAAAACACATTGCCAGGAATCAGATACAGATCTGTAATGATCAAATCTGTTTTTTTTTGCCCTCAAGTAGTTTTTAGACTGTTATTTGGCATATCTTGTTGCTTGCTAGCTACTCTATTGATAGCTACCATCTGTTCTTGTCAAACTAACTACCTTGTTAATTGTTTACAAACAAATTTGTGAATGTGCTAGAAAGCTAAACAGCTAGCTAGTTAACTGTGACTTGATTTGACTGCTGTGGCTTGATTTGACTGCTGTGGCTTGATTTGACTGCTGTGGCTTGATTTGACTGCTGTGACTTGATTTGACTGCTGTGGCTTGATTTGACTGCTGTGGCTTGATTTGACTGCTGTGGCTTGATTTGACTTGATTTGACTGCTGTGGCTTGATTTGACTGCTGTGGCTTGATTTGACTGCTGTGACTTGATTTGACTTGATTTGACTGCTGTGGCTTGATTTGACTGCTGAGGCTTGATTTGACTGCTGTGACTTGATTTGACTTGATTTGACTGCTGTGGCTTGATTTGACTGCTGTGGCTTGATTTGACTGCTGTGACTTGATTTGACTTGATTTGACTGCTGTGGCTTGATTTGACTGCTGTGACTTGATTTGACTGCTGTGGCTCTCTCTCTCTCTCTCTCGCTCTCTCTCTACTGCACCTGCGCTCTCTACCGCATCTAAATGCCTGGCTATGAAAAGCCAAGTGACATTCACTCCTGATGTATTTACCTGTTGCAACCTCTACAACCACTATGATTATTATTTGACCCTGCTGGTCATCTATGAAACGTTTGAACATCTTGGAGAAAGATCTGGCCTTAATGGCCATGAATTGTTATAATCTCCACCCGGCAAATCCTGAAGAGGACTGGCCTCCCCTCAGAGCCTGGTTCCTCTCTAGGTTTCTTCCTAGGGAGTTTTTCCTAGCCACCGTGCTTCTACATCTGCATTGCTTGCTGTTTGGGGTTTTAGGATTCTGTATAGCACTGTGACATCGGCTGATGTAAAAAGGGCTTTATAAATACATTTGATTGATTATCCTCTGAGGCTTTAAAGGAGCTCTTACCCAACTGGGAAACGTCTATGGCAGGCATTGTTTTCACCTTAGCTTGCTACATAACTTCTGAGTGACAGGAAGCATGAGAACCCACCAATCAGCCTACACTACTGCACACACACCAATCGTTACTATGACATTTGCTGACAAGTGTAACCGATTTGGTCACTTGTAACTTGCTGTTTGGACAGTCAGTAGTCGAAAACGGATTTGAAAAACAAACTGATGAGCATTACGGCCTGCAGTGTGAAGGCTTTAGATACTTACCCAGAAAGACTAATGCTGTAATCGCTACCAAAGGTTCTTCTACAAAGTATTGACTCAAGGGTGTGAATACTTATGTAAATTAGTTATTTCTGTGTTTCATTTTCAATACATTTGCTAACATTTCTAAAAACATGTTTTCACTGTCATTATGGGGTATTGTGTGAAGATGGGTGAGAATTATTATTTTTTAAATCAATTTTTAATTCAAGTTGTAACACAACAAAATATGGAATAAGTCATGGGGTATGAATACTTTCTGAAAGCACTGCCACTAAGTATGCCCCCAATTCAATTATAAAGTCTAATACATCCACAGTCAAATTTCACCCAAGGCTGAAAAACGGCAGAATAACGTTGGTTGAGCTGGAACACTAGTGTGAGGCCATAGTTAACATTCGCACCTCGATGATGCCAAGTGTGCTTATGTCGGTATAATTTTATTTTATTTATTTAACCTTTTATTTAATTAGGCAAGTCATTTAAGAACAAATTCTTATTTACAATGACAGCCTACCTACAGGTTCAGTCCCTGGAGCAAATTAGGGTTAAGTGCCTTGCTCAAGGACACATCAGCAACTTCTTCTGACTATTTCTGCCCAGCTTTACATAAAAATACACAAATTGCGAGATATTTGGCAAAATATACCAGCATGCCTCTCCATAGGAAAACAATGGGGTCAGCTCAGCCTTCCATGAACTCGTTTTTATCAGTGAAAAAAAGCTTTATTAAACATGTCATGTGTCCAGCCTACTAACTGTGTTTTGTTGAATGTATGTAACATTCTGACATTGTTTAGCATGATCTAGTCCAAACATATCACGATTACAGAATTTGAATCCGTTTGAATCACTTTCAAAAAGGGGAACTTGTATTTTGAAGGCGAAACGGAAATTCCACTATTGTGGCTAATACTTATTGTGGCTAGCGTCACACCGGTGCTAGTATGTAGCGTTTCCTTACAGTGGAGCTCGAGCGTAAATCTACACCACATTCTATCTCGCGGGCATGGTTTGAGCGCGCCCTGGTTCCTTCCTCACGTCAACAATCTGTTGTTTTAGGCGACTGAAGAAAGCTGCACGCGTTTCAGACAAATATTAGTAGGTACACTATTTAGAAACACGTCAATTCAATTACGTACAGCTGAAGTCGGAAGTTTACATACACCTTAGCCAAATACATTTAAACTCAGTTTTTCACAATTCCTGACCATTTAATCCTAGTAAAAAATTCCCTGTCTTAGGTCAGTTAGGATCACCACTTTATTTTAAGAATGTGAAATGTCAGAATAATAGTAGAGAGAATGATTTTATTTCAGCTTTTATTTCTTTCATCACATTCCCAGTGGGTCAGAAATTTACATACACTCAGTTAGTATTTGGTAGCATTGCCTTTAAATTGTTTAACTTGGGTCAAACGTTTCGGGTAGCCTTCCACAAGCTTATGAAGACAAGTATATGAAAACATTATACTAGAAATGAGAACAACTTGAATCCCTCAGTCACACCGACGTAATTCATCGCACAAATTACCCATAGCTAGTTGCACCTGCTACTTTTGTAAGTCTATTTTTAGCCATTGAACTAGCTGCTAAATAAAGCACAAGGACTGCGGCCAAATCACGTCACATGACTAGCTACGGCCGTGCCACCCAGTGTCCCTCGTGCCAGACCACTATTGCTAGTTATGGTCTTAAATATTTCCTTCATTTGCCACCCCAGAAAGCAGAAGACCAAGCAAACCCCACCAGGTCATTCACAACAACAGCACTCCTGTCTCGAAAGTGAAAAGTGTGGACTCTCTGGTGAACACCTCCATTCTGTCAGCCAACGCACCCGAGTTTTACCCTTCCAGCTTCTCCCCCTATCAGGTAATGAAGCAGTGTTCCCTCAACCTGGTCCCGTAAACCCACAGGCTTTTCCCCCCCAAGTACTACTAACACACCTGGTACAACTAGGGCAGGTTTCCCCCAAACTCTGTCCAGGGGCCCTTCCTGGGTGCACGTTTTTGCTCTAGCACTCACTACACAAATGATTCCAATAATCAAAGCTTGATGAACTGATTATTGGAATCAGTTGTGTAGTGCTGGGGCAAAAACCAAACATGTGCACCCAGGAAGGGCCCCTGGACTGAGTTTAGGAAACCCTGAACTAGACTGACCAAGTAATCAAGCCCCTTATTAAATTAAAACAGGTGTGGTGTGCTGGGTTGGACTAAAGGCTTCACGCCCTGTACAAATGGATAATGATAATGGGTTGCTTAGTACCTTATCAATTGCACTTTACACAAGGACTGAACTAATCAATCATCTCATCCACTACCATGTCTAGCTGCTATCCATATTTTTCACCAATCCTTAAATACCGGTATTCTCAATTTTAAGGAATCTGTTTCGGAGGATGGCAGCGATGGCTATTATACTGAGACGACATTGGCTGAATTGGTTGAGGAGTTTCTCAGCCACCTAAACTCCTCTCCGGGGTCCTTTGAGAACGACATTGAGCACATAGCAAACATGCTGAACAGCTGGGTCACTACCGAGGAGACGCTGCAGGAATTGGTGGAACTCATCTACACACAAGTATGTGTATCAACACACTCACGGTTCGGCCATCTACCTGCTTAGCACTGTCTGTTTTGTAGTTTACTGTCATGTTTTACCCTCATTTCTTTCTCAATTTGTTCTGTTTTTTTGCAGTCTACTGTTATCCCCAATTTCTCTTACACGGGGGCAAGGCTCTGTAACTTCCTGTCTCATAACCTTGCACTCAGCCCAGCAAGTGGCAACTTTCGCCAGCTGTTACTAAAACGGTGAGCTTTGTTTTATCAAGTAGGCCGAACATCTACTTCATCATGGCTTTAGTCAGGATGCTTTAGGCCTACCATAAGTAACACTTGTAGCCATTTATACATAAACACACTCTCCCCCCCCCCCCCCCCCCTCTGTATTTGGGTGCGTTAGGTGTCAGAGAGAGTATGAACAGAGGGATGTAGCGGTGCAGGGGGACGCAGAGACCCAGAAGAGGTTCCATGCCTATGTGCTCTTCCTTGGGGAGCTTTACCTCAGACTGGAGGTGAGCAGGAGCCCCTCTGTCCTGTCCCAGTCTTTATGTCTCTGTCTCTATGGATCTGTGCCATTTCAACCCCTCACAACTTTGACACTTGCTTCCCATAAGCCAACTTTCTTTCCATAACCCCTCCCCCTAGATACATTTTGAGTTGATAATAAACCCTAGACAGAACCTAAGCTCTCGACAGACTACCTGAACATAACAGGTACAGTAGATCTGTCGGCATGCTGTGGGATGTGTGAGATGACAAGGAACAGTTGGGGTTTTGTCACTAGTTATTAGGACGTATCGGGATTGGGCGAAGGCGGTGCTTAAACTGATTCACTTTGACTGATGATGAACACAGGGCTTTGGCTGAGTTTCCTTTTGCAAGGGTGGAGACTTTGAAAACCGGAAATCTCCATTTCTAACTAGGGCTGCCACAATTATTGTGTAACCAACCATTATGGATAGCCATACAAAATACACAATCTTAATATTCAAGTAGATACAGTGCCTTCAGAAAGTATTCATACATCTTGACTTATTCCACATTTTGTTAGCCTGAATTCTAAATTAATATCCCATAATGAAAACATATTTTGAAAATGTATTGAAAATGAAATACAGATCTCATTTACCTACATAAGTATTTACACCCCTGAGTCAATACTTTGTAGAAGCACCTTTGGCAGCAATTACTGATTTTGAATCTTTCTGGGCAAGTCTCTAAGAGCAGGAACATTCACTGTCTTCTTGGTAAGTAACCCCAGTGTATATTTGGCCTTGTGTTTTAGGTTAGTCCTGATTTGAAGGTGAATTCATCTCCCAGTGGCTGATGCAAAGCAGACTGAACCTGGGTTTCCTCAAAGATTTTACCTGTGCTTGGCTCCATTCCATTTATTTTTAGTCCTGGAAAAACTCCCCAGTCCTTCCTGCTTTTCACTCAGTCATTTAGGTTAGTATTGCAGGATAACTAGAATGTTGTTGATCCATCCTCAGTTATCTCCTATCACAGCCATTAAACTGTAACGGTTTTAAAGTCACCATTGGCCTCATGGTGAAATCCCTGAGCTGTTTCCTTCTTCTCCGGCAACTGAGTTAGGAAGGACACCTGTATCTTTGTAGTGACTGGGTGTATTGATAAACCAACCAAAGAGTAATTAGGTGCCCTTCTTTGCGAGGCATTGGAACATTTCTCTGGTCTTTGTGGTTGAATCTGTTTGACTGAGGGACCTTACAGATAATTGTATGTGTGGGGGTACAGACATGAGGTAGCCATTCAAAAATCATATTAAACACTATTGCACACATTGAGTCCATGTGACTTGTTCCGTCCATTTCAAATTCATGCTGTAACAAAATGTGGAAAAGGTTAAGGGTTGTGAATTCTTTCTGAAGTCACTCTGTAGTTTAAATATTTACATGAAGTTGGCAATAAGTTTACGAGCAGAACAGCAGGGTCTGGACCATTTTGTTTTTTGAGACAGGGGTGTCACCAAAGCTGTGTTGTATTCATTGGGTAAGTGGTAGCTGTTTCTCTAAGATGCATTATAACCTGAAATGAAAATAACGAGGCTAACTTGCATGACAATTAATCGTCTCCCAATATTCCATGATCGTCACTGTCCTATTTCTAACATGCTTCCCTCAGAACGTATTTGAACATCTAACCAAATTGTGCAATATTTTAATTCTGGGTTAACTGAGATTAGACAGAACCTGACCGCTGTCTTGTATGATTGGTTGTCTCAGGTGAAGAGTGCGAAAGGGCCTCCGTCTCGAGCTGAGATCCTGCTTACTGCCCTGAGGGAACTGATGAACGCCCTCTTCTCCAACCCCGTGGATAGAAACCTCATCTGTGCTGTCAAACTGCTCAAGGTGAGTTCACACGTTTTCAGATCTCTAATGTCAAGTTGATTCGATGTTCCACATCTGTGGTTCACAGTTAATTACTGTTTATTGAAAGAAATCTGCAGGCAACAATCCCAAGTTAATGGGAAAACGTATACTTTATTACCATGTAATGTCAAGCTTGTTGTAAAATGCGCAAGAAAAATTCCTCTGTCTTACAATGACGTTTACCTGGGGTGTCATCTGTAGTTGACTGGCTCGGTTCTGGAGGATACGTGGAAAGAGAGCAGGAAGTCTGACATGGACCAGCTATTCCAGAGGATTGAGAACAGTATACTGGATGCCCAGTGCAGCAGGTTGGTGTGTGTTACCTCGGCCAGATTTTGAAGTTAACCCTTCTATTAGATTAGGGAAAAGCTGGTAGGATGAATAACCGCTTGTGCCTGTTGTGTGAAATAGATGCTATTGACGCTGAGTGAGTGATTTTAAATAAAGGACTGTCTTGTGTTTTCATCAGAGATGTGAAGCAGATGTTAATGCGACTGGTGGAGCTGAGGTCTAGTAACTGGGGCAGAGTCCATGCTGCTGCTTCTGCCAATGCTACACCTGACAACGACCCCAACTACTTTATGGTGAGGAGTGGGGGATGGAGCCAGAGAACAACACTACTCCTTCAATCTAAGCTTTTAAACGTTGCACTCATGTTTCAAGCCGACTTCTACTTTAAGCCACGATACAAAAGGAATTGCCGGCAATCCAACATTTGGGGGACACTCTGGTGTAAATGTTCAAATGGAAGTTAATGCCAGCCAACCAACCTTTCACCTCTGTTCCTGGTGTGTTTCTCCTGTCAGAATGAGCCTACATTCTACACTGCAGACGGCACTCCCTTTACAGCAGCCGACCCTGGTGAGTATTATCCTCAGCATTCATCAAGGTGAAACCCTGCAAGCTACGCATTGTCCCTAAATTTAGGTTATGGTGTTGCAGAATATTCAGAAAAATACCAGGAGATCCTGGATCGGGAAGATGACTATTTCCCAGAGGGCTATGAAGAGAATGGAAATGAATCGTGAGTATTCTAGTGTCTAGTCTGTGACTAGTTTTGGTAATGTTCCTTGCTTTTTCGGGGGGCGCAACGATTTAGCAGCAGCGGTGGTCCACTGCTAAATGCATATAGGAGAAACACTGCAAATGTCACCCAGGTCACATGACCTGAGAGCAACATGAGGTCGTTGACTTATGGGGCCAGTTTGGTTCAGTGTAATTGTTTAGCCCACAATTCAACAGGGGAAGCCAGAACCTCCGATTCAGATAATTCTGCAGACTGAACAGAAAGAGGGCTTAGTTGACTTCTGTCAACCTCTCACTCGACTTTGTGTGCATGCCTTTTCCTTATGAGGACTGTGACTTTGATCTTTAGTGGTACACTGAAAGGCGTTTGAAACAAACCTGTATATACCCTTAATAATTTTGCCTGCGTTCTGTGTGTTCCAGATCATTCAATGACGAGGATGAGATGGACCCTGAGATCGAGGAAGCTTTTGAGAAGTTCTGCCTAGAGTCTGAGAGAAAAAGATGCCAATGAGACTAGTATGAGAGCACTGTGAGAGACATACCTTTCGTGTTGCTGGAATGTTTGCGACTGGGAAATATCAAAGATAACTAGTAATTGATATGTTTTAAAAATATATATTTTTTAGAAAAATAAACTGTATAGTTTGCACTTTCTGGCTGGAATTTGTGTTGGAAGATTTGAGTTGTTCTGTGTTTGGGAGTGGGGGAAGTTAGTTTTCTGCTTCTTTTGATTATTTCATAAACACTTCTTTCCCTCGCTCTTCCTCGTAACGTCGTGGGAAAATAACTGCGCTGTGGATTTTAGACTGCTATGTAGCTCAACAAATGTGTGCGTAGTTTGATTGCATACTAACTGTATAAGCAACGACAGAAGATACGTTTCAGATACAGAGAGGACTGCAGGGGAGGCAACACCCAGAACATTTACAATATGGGTTTTTCTGCATAAAAATGATTTATATTTTTTTCTGGCCACCAACTCTGAAGTGTAAAAATAAATAAATGCTTTCAGGAAATTAACTTTTTAAAACTGCATAAATGTATCTCCGCTCCATATCCAAGTCTGTAGAATTGCAGGAAATTGGATAAATATTTTATTTTTTTAAATCTACCCCCAGATGGGCCCGATGGGCGGGCCAACCATGCTCATTGCCACACCCCCTGCCACGCCCACCACCTAATCCCCATTTTGATCTAGAAAAAACCCTGCAATAGAAATGTGATGTATAGAACGAACACTGCACTGCATAGAATTTTGCTACAGGGGCTTATAAATACAGTATTCAAGAGAGTTGTCTGTTTTCAGTGTTCTGAAAGTTGCACCCTACTGACCTCCAGGGCCATTTTGTTAAAATGTACATTGAGGATTTGGCCATTTAGTTGGTCAACCACCCTTTAACAAGCTATGCATTTAAGGAGGTGGGTTTGTGAAACTAACAAAAGAGATTGAAATACTGGCAAGAGGCAGCAAACTGACTGGAAAAGAGAATTCAAAAGTTGTTTCAACTTTAGGGATGTTTGTTCTTCCTTTTACTCGTTTAAATTACCCTTTTAAGTTATTTGACAATTTGTTGAGGAGTTCAGTACTGGGGTGTATTCATTACAGAAACGGAGCAAAACAAGTCCCTCCTGTTCCATTTTCTTTGATTTAAGAAATGTTTTGCAACAGAATTGATGGAATGAATACACCCCTGGCTCTGTTGCTGGGAATTATATCATTTTTTTAATCCAGTTTGTCTGAACGCAGCTATAAACCTTTTGTAGTCCTGCAGTTTGGACCTGGCATGACCTGAAACACCACTAAAACAGTAATCTCTAAGGATGCACCTGCAAATTCAAAGTTGTTTTTATCATCAGAAATTGATCGCTCCCATACAAAGGAATGTTTGTTTTATAGTTTGTACATATTAACAGTATTGTTTGCCTGCAATAAATTCTTTATAATATGAGTTTCACTGGCTGACTCTTACTTTGTGTCTAGCAGTGCGTGTGTGGGATGTTGAGAAATGTAAGTTAAATAAAAAGCACACTAGATGACTCCTTTTGTCCACTACGAAAATGTTCACTAGAAGAATGATCATTCATCCAATGGGACGCAGTATAGTACACCTTTTCAAGTTGCGGGAATTTTGTTGCACACAGCAGAACGTTATTTGGTTTGTTAGCTAAATCAACAACGCCAATATCAGTTTGACGATCATGAGGATGAGTTGGTGGACATCCATTACGAGGATGAGTTGGTGGACATCCATTACGAGGATGAGTTGGTGGACATGCATTACGTGGATGAGTTGGTGGACATCCATTACGAGGATGAGTTGGTGGACATCCATTACGAGGATGAGTTGGTGGACATCCATTACGTGGATGAGTTGGTGGACATCCTTTACGAGGATGAGTTGGTGGACATCCATTACGTGGATGAGTTGGTGGACATCCTTTACGAGGATGAGTTGGTGGACATCCATTACGTGGATGAGTTGGTGGACATCCATTACGAGGATGAGTTGGTGGACATCCATTACGGAGATGATTCCCGTCTGCATCCTCCGCCCTCAGTGGTTCTGAGTTCGTGTTGGAGAAAGGCCCTGTACCCTAGTGATGTGTCATGCGCAAAAGATGCGGCTCTGAGAGCCGATGCTTTGTAGTGAATCAGAAGAGCCGGCTCGCATCGAGTGAGAGCCGGCTCCCAGTTTTTTTCCTTTCGCTGCGTGCTTACAGGCAGAACTTTGTTTTGATTGGTCAGCAATCGCATCGCGGCCAATCAGATGTGAGGATATGGGATCATACCATTATGTAAAAACAGAGAGGGGGGTGAAGTGAAGCGGCACTCCACTGCAAGTTAATGAGTCGTAACAACGTTAATAACGACACTGTCTGTCAGATAGCGGTGAGGAGAGTGTGTGAGTCGTAACTATGAGTGACACCCGAAAGAGAAGCAGCATCTGGCTCCAGTTTAAAGACAATGGAAACAACAAAGCAGAGTGCGTTCACTGCAAGATGAAAATTACTTTAAGAGCAGGTTCCACCACAAACCTGCATAGACATATGAGAACTGTCCATCCTACAGTGCAGTTAGAGGAGAGAGGGCAAGCTAGCACCCCATCTACAGATCCTGGTGTGTCTCATCCCCAAAAAACAGCAACTGCAGCAGCATCTACTGGCTTCCCCACACATGCAGGTATAACCTCTCCTACTGCAGCTCAAAGCAAAATAAGCCAGTTTATACCCAAAGTGATGACCCCATCCAAACAGCACAGCATTGATGTAGAGCTAGCTAAAATGATAGCTACTGATTTCCAACCCTTTTCAATTGTGGAGGACAGAGGTTTTAAAAGTTTTGTCAAAACTTTAAATCCCACATACTCTTCCCAGTAGAAAAACATTGTCCCAAACAACAATACCTAAACTATATGACACAGAACGGGCATTATGGCAAGTAAGGGTGAAACAAGCTCCATCAGTTTGCCTGACAACTGACTGCTGGACCTCCAGAACAACCTGCTCTTTCATGGCTGTCACTTGCCATTTCATTGAAAATTACAAGATCTTGCCTTTTGGACTGCTTTGAGTTCACAGAGAGACACACTGCAGAAAACCTAGCAGATGAGCTAGTAAGAGTGGCAAAAGAGTGGCAAGTAGAGGACAAAGTAGTGTGCTGTGTGAGTGACAATGCAGCAAACATCACCAAAGCCATAAAAATTCTTAAGTGGACCCATCACCCATGTCTGGCACATACACTAAACCTCATGATTAGAGATGCCCTAAAGGTGGTCAAACCAACCGTGGATAAGGTGAAGGCTGTTGTGGAGTTTTTCCACAAAAGCACAGTTGCAACACAGAGGCTAAAGTCCACACAGTGCCAGATGGGGATGCCTGAACTGAGGCCCAAACAAGAGTGTGCCACCAGGTGGAACTCAACATTTTATATGTTGAAACGAATTCTTGAAACAAAAGATGCCATCATCTCCACCCTGGCCCTCATCAACGCACCAGTTGATGCTCTATGTCAAGAGGAATGGGAGCTGGTGAAAGAGGTACCTTGGACCATTTTTTTTCACTACTACCATTCAGTCACTATTATACATTGCAGAAACAATACAGTATAATGTGCCACATATAATATGCCACACTTTAAAAAAAGCTTCATTTTAAAAGTTGCTGTTTCTCTCCCTCAGCTATGTTTCTGCCTCAAAAATGCTCCTGCTATGCAAAGGTTTGCAGCGTGTGACAGCCCAACAGACTGTAACCATGCAGAAAGGGAAAGAATTGGTTGCAGCTCTTTGTTCAGCCATGGACCGGAAATTTCTGCGTATGGAGTACAACACTGTCCACTCAGAAACCACATTATTGGATCCTAGGTTTAAAAAACTTGCATTCAATGACAACAGAGCTGTTGATGAGGCACTTCAGAGAATTAGTGCAGCAGCAGCAAGATGCACCCCTAGCAGTCAGCCAGCTCCGCCATTAGAAGGCCAAGTGTATGAGGAACCACAAACCTCTGTTGTTTGGAGGCTTTTTGATGAAAGAGCTACAGGAGATGCTACAAGAAGAAATCCTACAGCTGATGCTATACTGGAGGTGAGGTCTTATCTTGAGGAGCCCATCATCCAACGAGCAGAAGACCCACTGAGCTGGTGGCAGGCCAAGGCCTCAGTCTTTCCACGCCTGGCGAAGGTGATGGAAGGGAGACTGTGTATTGTGGCAACATCGGTTCCTTCAGAGAGAATCTTGTCAAAAACAGGGCAGATAATCTCAGAAGAAATAGGATCAGTCCATCAAAGCTGAGGCATCTGATTTTTTTGAATGCCAATCTTCACTGAGGACATTAATAATGTTTGCTTGAGTTTGGTTCTAGTTCTGTTCTAGTTCTGTTTATTTGCTGTTTTTTTTGTTGTTAATTTGTGCAAAAAAATGTTTGATTAAAATGATTAAAAACAAAAGAATGCTTTTGTAACAAAATAAATGCATAAAAACACTGCACATGAAAGGGTTTTCAACACACAAACCATTTTTTTTTTTTTAAAGTTAGGGTAAAATAAAGGCCTACAAAAAAATCCTAAATTAAGAGCCGTTCAGGAGTCGAAAGAGCCGGCTCTTCTTTGGGAGCTGAGCCAAAAGAGCCGAACTTCCCATCACTACTGTACCCTGCTCTGCACAGCCTCTCCAGGTTCGACAGAGGAAGGATTGAGCTCTAATTGGCTCAATTCACGAGTTTAAGGACCAGACGTGAAATGGGTTTGGAATATTTATTGAAGAAATGGCATGGATGCCAGAATGAGGATTCAGTGGGGAAAATGAAATGGACCGGATGAAGCCAAGGGCTGCAGGTTAAGGATCCGGAGGGGTTGTCTTGGAATCAGGTAGACTTCACCGTCAGGCCGTGGTAGTTGGGCTGCTGTAACGAAGAAGAACTTCGCATGGATCAGTCTTCTACACCTGTGGAAGATCAGATTTTGACGTCAACCTTCGGAAAATATGTCGGAAGAGGATGCTGAGGTGGAGCGTGAATATAATGGCAGGGGAATTAAGAAGAATTTGAATTTTGTCCAAAAGAATAGATAACGCAGCAAAGTAGCATACAGTGATGAGAATGTCCCTTATCTTGTAGGTGTATGTTTTGTTAATGAGGAGAAGATTATTTGGATTACCAATTTTGAAGAATCCTTTTGATATATCCAAACTGGTGGAGAGAGTGCTGGGTAGAGTGAAAACTGTGACGATCACGAGAGGCAGGCTTGTTTGGATTTTTTGTTCTGATGATCCGAAGGAGAGTGCGGATCCAAGGAGTATGCGACGTTCAGAATGAGACTGATATGAGGTAATGATTAATAAGTGACTTATCGATATATTGTATAATATATATACAGTGGGGAGAACAAGTATTTGATACACTGCCGATTTTGCAGGTTTTCCTACTTACAAAGCATGTAGAGGTCTGTAATTTTTATCATAGGTACTCTTCAACTGTGAGTGACGGAATCTAAAACAAAAATCCAGAAAATCTCGTATGATTTTTAAATAATTAATTTGCATTTTATTGCATGACATAAGTATTTGATCACCTACCAACCAGTAAGAATTCCGGCTCTCACAGACCTGTTAGTTTTTCTTTAAGAAGCCCTCCTGTTCTCCACTCATTACCTGTATTAACTGCACCTGTTTGAACTCGTTACCTGTATAAAAGACACCTGTCCACACACTCAAACAGACTCCAACCTCTCCACAATGGCCAAGACCAGAGAGCTGTGTAAGGACATCAGGGATAAAATTGTAGACCTGCTCAAGGCTGGGATGGGCTACAGGACAATAGGCAAGCAGCTTTAACAGAGATGTATGAAGACAGAGGAGAGATGGTGAGAGAGGTCTTTAACAGAGATGTATGAAGACAGAGGAGAGATGGCGAGAGGGGTCTTTAACAGAGATGTATGAAGACATAGAGGAGAGATGGTGAGAGAGGTCTTTAACAGAGATGTATGAAGACATAGAGGAGAGATGGTGAGAGATGTCTTCTGTATGAAGACAGAGGAGAGATGTATGAAGACCTAGAGGAGAGATGGTGAGAGAGGTCTTTAACAGAGATGTATGAAGACCTAGAGGAGAGATGGTGAGAGAGGTCTTTAACAGAGATGTATGAAGACCTAGAGGAGAGATGGTGAGAGAGGTCTTTAACAGAGATGTATGAAGACATAGAGGAGAGATGGTGAGAGAGGTCTTTAACGGAGATGTATGAAGACCTAGAGGAGAGATGGTGAGAGAGGTCTTTAACAGAGATGTATGAAGACATAGAGGAGAGATGGTGAGAGAGGTCTTTAACAGAGATGTATGAAGACATAGAGGAGAGATGGTGAGAGATGTCTTCTGTATGAAGACAGAGGAGAGATGTATGAAGACCTAGAGGAGAGATGGTGAGAGAGGTCTTTAACAGAGATGTATGAAGACCTAGAGGAGAGATGGTGAGAGAGGTCTTTAACAGAGATGTATGAAGACCTAGAGGAGAGATGGTGAGAGAGGTCTTTAACAGAGATGTATGAAGACATAGAGGAGAGATGGTGAGAGAGGTCTTTAACGGAGATGTATGAAGACCTAGAGGAGAGATGGTGAGAGAGGTCTTTAACAGAGATGTATGAAGACATAGAGGAGAGATGGTGAGAGAGGTCTTTAACAGAGATGTATGAAGACATAGAGGAGAGATGGTGAGAGAGGTCTTTAACAGAGATGTATGAAGACCTAGAGGAGAGATGGTGAGAGAGGTCTTTAACAGAGATGTATGAAGACATAGAGGAGAGATGGTGAGAGAGGTCTTTAACAGAGATGTATGAAGACATAGAGGAGAGATGGTGAGAAAGGTCTTTAACAGAGATGTATGAAGACATAGAGGAGAGATGGTGAGAGAGGTCTTTAACAGAGATGTATGAAGACATAGAGGAGAGATGGTGAGAGAGGTCTTTAACAGAGATGTATGAAGACATAGAGGAGAGATGGTGAGAGAGGTCTTTAACAGAGATGTATGAAGACATAGAGGAGAGATGGTGAGAAAGGTCTTTAACAGAGATGTATGAAGACAGAGGAGAGATGGTGAGAGAGGTCTTTAACAGAGATGTATGAAGACAGAGGAGAGATGGTGAGAGAGGTCTTTAACAGAGATGTATGAAGACATAGAGGAGAGATGGTGAGAGATGTCTTCTGTATGAAGACAGAGGAGAGATGGTGAGAGATGTCTTCTGTATGAAGACAGAGGAGAGATGGTGAGAGAGGTCTTTAACAGAGATGTATGAAGACAGAGGAGAGATGGTGAGAGAGGTCTTTAACAGAGATGTATGAAGACATAGAGGAGAGAACTAAAGAGAAAGAGAAGAAGAAATGACTAAAGCGTGAGAGAAAACTGCAGAAAGCCAGAGAGAAGAAGGAACAAGAGGCAAAGACAAAGGACAAGGTCCGCAGGATCGGTTCACTCTATTTCTCTGGATGTACAGTATGTCTATGACAACCATGTGTAGTGGAGTAACACGTAACCCTGTATGTAGCTTTCAGGGCCAATTCAGGTGGTTCACACAGCCAAGGCTCAGGCCAACTGTGATGGAAGAAAGAGTGACTTGCCACTAAAGCAGGGAGAGACTATAGATAGAATACGCATCACTGACAACCCAGAGGGACGTTGGCTGGCAAGGAACAATGTGGGAAACTGTAACGGTAGATATACAGCAAAAGCACACATATAAACACACACGGCAAGGCAGGCAGGTAGGCAGGCAGGTAGGCAGGCAGGTAGGTAGGTAGGCAGGCAGGCAGGCATGCAGGCAGGCAGGTAGGCAGGCAGGTAGGTAGGTAGGTAGGCAGGCAGGCAGGCATGCAGGCAGGCAGGTAGGCAGGCAGGCAGGTAGGCAGGTAGGCAGGTAGGCAGGCAGGTAGGCAGGCAGGTAGGCAGGCAGACATGCAGGTAGGCAGGCAGGCATGCAGGCAGGCAGGCAGGTACTTTATTGATCCCCCGGGGGATGGGTGGAGGGTTAAGTGGACCTTGACTTTGACCTTCTGAAGCAGGTTTATAATGACATATCCGTCCAGGACAACGCCTGCAGGTAAAATAAACAAAATAAATTAAATTTTAAATGTTAGAGGAATATTTGTCAATATTTGTCGATGTAGGACAGTTTCTTATCTTTGTATAGTATTTGACTGACATCTAGTGGTCATAAATGTTATTGCAGAACTCATGCTGGAACGGTGCTGCATTGTCAATGGTTGAGTCTTTATCCCTTCTGTCCGCTGAACCCTTTCCCATTTATAATCTCAATACAGGGAATACACCATCTGGATCTTTTTATCTCCATTCTCAGATTTACCCCTCCACCACCTCCACTGTTTACATTTTCTCAGTCTATTCGTTGTTGTCTTAGCTCTCCTGATTAACTCCTGTGATTGTTTTATGCCTCTCTCTCATGTCAATATGCCTTGTCTGTTGCTGTTTAGGTTAGTTCTTATTGTTCTATTTCACTGTAGAGCCCCCAGTCTCGCTCAACATGCCTCAGATAGCTCCTACCCCAGTATCTCTATTTGCACATCATCATCTGCACATCTATCATTCCAGTGTTAATGCTAATTTAGAATTATTTCATCCACTATGGCCTATTTATTGCCTTATCTTCTTAATCTAACTATATTTGCACACACTGTACATAGATTTTCTATCGTGTTATTGACTGTACGTTTGTTTATTTCCCATGTGTAACTCTGTGTTGTTTTTGTCACACTGCTTTGCTTTATCTTGGCCAGGTCGCAGTTGTAAATGAGAAGTTGTTCTCAACTGGCCTACCTGGTTAAATAAAGGTGTTTATACTTGTGTACTGTTGTTTGTACAGATGAACGTGGTACCTTCAGGCTTTTGGAAATTGCTCCCAAGGATGAACCAGACTTGTGGCAGATTTCTTTTGAATGAAATGTCGAGCAACGAGCCCCTGAGTTTGAAGATAGGCCTTGAAATACATCCACAGGTACACCTCCAATTGACTCAAATTATGTCAATTAGCCTATCAGAAGCTTCTAAAGCCATGACTTCATTTTCTGGAATTTTCCAAGCTTTTGAAAGGCACAGTCAATTTAGTGTATGTAAACTTCTGACCCACTGGAATTGTGATATAGTGAATTATAAGTGAAATAATCTGTCTGTAAACAATTGTTGGAAGAATGACTTGTGTCATGCACAAAGTAGATGTCCTAACCGACTTGTCATTTTTCAACCGGTTGAAAAATGAGTTTTAATGACTTCAACCTAAGTGTATGTAAACTTCCGACTTCAACTGTATATATTTTTTATATATGATCAGGTTGATATTGTACATGATTTGTAGTAACACTGTTGACATTTTCCACTGTCAGTTTGAAGGGGAGAATTAGGTGTTAGATGCTACTATAGCTCCTACATTGGCCAAAAAAGAAATGGGTGAACAAATATTTGCAGTTGAAGCCAGGAGAGGTGATCGAAGTCATTTTGAAGGCAACAGGCGGCAAACTGATCAGCAGGAACAGAGACTGGAAGTGTATGTTGGCATGAGTTGGTGTTGTTGTGGATGAATTATTCACAATCAATATGAATGAACCTTGAAGTTTGATTAATTGCAATATTTATCCCTCTTTTCCAGTTGGTTATGTATCCATGGTCAATGTTGGACAGTGAGTTCAAGAGTTATTTATGTTTGTTGAAACATGCATGCGCTCACTCAAAAAACATTCACATGTACACGTACATGCGGGCACACACACACACACACACACACACACACAAACGCACACAAATTATACACAACTAATGTTTTGATATATGATTTTACTTCAACAGGGATGGTGGAAATATGTATGATGACATTGGAGAAGGTATGCCTCTTAACCATTCTAGAAAATATTTTAGACTAACGTTTTTTAAAAACAGTTACATTGCCAGCTGTACGGACTGCTTTCAATGTGTTTGTTTGCCTAACTACAGAATAATGATGATGAAAGAATATAGGCCTACATTATTATTTTATTGTATTGTATGTGTTTGGAATACAATGTATCATTTCAAACATGGTCATTGGTACTATGTGTTTATTTTCTTACAGACTGCATTTATGACAGTGACTGAGAGATTCTGTATCAGAATGTACTTGGGACAACCAGCACCGAGCTCAATGCACACTACAACTCGTCATTATTTGTTTATCTGGTGAAAAAACAATGTACGTCAAATGTGTAATTTGATTAAGTTCAAAGAATTACAGATACATGTGTCTTGACTGCTATTGCTGTTGTGTTTATTCAATTTGAATGAATGGGTTGCAATGTAAATTAATGTGTTTAAGAAAAATTGCTCTTTTTGCATGTGAAACATTTGCTGTGTATTTTAGTTGGTGTCTTCAAATTAAAATAATCTTATCAGACCGGAAAAAGGCTATATATGGACACTCCTGACCTGCAAACCGACGTTTAATTAGGTTAAGGTTAGTCGTTAGGTTAAGGTTAGACCATTCGTAGTAGTGAATGCGCGATAAACCGATCCATATTCTCTCGCGAGAATTCACGAAGTTTCCGGTGTTGTGTATGTTCCTGGAAACATGGCGGTCAGCATCCGCGGCCGTCCGATCCGAAGTCTTCGGATGCGAGGTAAGCTTGAAATACTCACCCCGACATAAGGTTTATAAACTTGAAATTGTTATTGACTATTTAATCTACTTTCCGACGACCCAGATGTGTTGCCTTACAACGCTCCCGTTATCTATTTTTGACAGGTCGGAATGACAGTGGGGAAGAAAACGTACCGCTCGATCTGACCAGAGGTAACGTTCAAAAGAAAGGGCTCACACGAAGTGAAAGTATTGTACAAATGGATGCTCATGTTTGCAGCAATATATGGTGATGATGAGGTTGGAAAAATGGCTCAAAATACATGAGTCTAAGTATTATTGGTTGCTGAATTCTTTGATAAGCAGCTCGCTGAATCTTAAGGAACACCAAAGAGGCGTAACGTCAGCAATGGTGTATGTTACGCCGATTCTGTTACAAAACGTTTCTTAAATGGATGCAAACGGAACGAAACCGGGAGGGTTTACTGAAGTTGTCCAATACATAAGCTCGTTTTAGTTGCAAAACACAACTGTTTGGACTAATGATTACACACCTGGGGCGTATTTAATTTTGTTGCAAAACGTTTCTTAAACTGAACCAAAAACTCTCGTTTTGCTCTGTTTACGTTCGTTTGGTTCTTAAAACTCCAGCCATTGACTGTTCTCTCTGCAATCATCATCATTTGCACATCCATCATTCCAGTGTTAATTCTAATCTGTAATTTATTTCGCCACTATGGCCTATTTATTGTCCTACCTTCCTAACCTTACTGCATTTTGCACTACATTTGCACTCTGTATATAGATTTTCTATTGTGTTATTGACTGTACGTTTGTTTATTCTCATGTGTAACTGTGTTGTTTTTTGTCGCACTGCTTTGCTTTGTCTTGACCAGGTCGCAGTTGTAAATGAGAAATTGTTCTCAACTGACCTACCTGATTAAATAAAGGTGAAATAAAAAATACTGCGCGGTACCGGAGCGCCAAGTCTAGGTCCAAAAGGCTTCTCAACAGCTTCTACCCCCAAGCCATAAAACTCCTGAACAGCTAATCAAATGGCTACCCGGACTATTTGCATTGTCCCCCCACCCCCTCTCTTTTACGCTGCTGCTACTCTCTGTTTACCATCTATGCATAGTCACTTTAACTATACCTACATGTACATATTACCTAAATTAGCCAGACTAACCGGTGCCCCTGCACATTGACTCTGTACCGATACCACCTGTATACTACCTGTGTGTGTGTGTGTATATAGATAGATAGATAGATAGATAGATAGATAGATAGATAGATATAGATATATTTACTGTCATTTTACTGTTTTTTAAAAATTGTATTTACTTACTTATCTATTTTTTACATAATACTTATTTTCTACTTAAACTGCACCGTTAGTTAAGGGCTTGTAAGTAAGTATTTCACAAATCAACGTTGATTTGAAACGGTTTCCGTAATGAATGCGGCCCAGCTAGCCGAGGTCCGGTAACTATCCCGGGTCAGTTCGCTTGCTTTACTATGTGTTAGCTTGCTTTACTGGGTCATAACCTGGGTTATGACCCAGGTCAGGAAGGTACCCATTTAGCTGGCTAAAGTTAGCTGGCTGTTTTGTCCGTGTAACTAGTTAACGTTAGCTATCTACATTCCTAGGATTCTAATGTGGTAAAGCTAGCCAGGTATTACATTATTGTAGCTAGTTAACGTTAACACGGCCAATCATACAGCCGATAGGTTTGGTTTGAAGGTCGTCAGTTGTTAGCTAACGTCCAGCTGAAACCGGCGGTGGCCGTCACCTTTTGACAACTCTGTAGTTTATGGTTATCTATAGCGTATCTAACATTGAGTAGGAGTATTTACTAGCCAGAAGCCAATACACTCTGTTAACTCCTGCCTGCCCTGTCAGCGTTTCATGTGAGAGCCGCCCCTGACTCAGTAACGTCCCTGTGCAATGATGGTTAATCACTTGCATCCTACATCCATACACTGAAATTGTTCCTGACGCCGCTTCCACTCATGTGACGGATTGAAAACAGATTCATAGGAGTTCATCAATCATGTTTTCAATTAGGATAGTGCTCTGAAGCGTGTATCTTCGCTAACACCAATTCTACCATCACAGTATTTCATCAGAGGGAAAGGGAAGGAGATACCTAGTCAGTTGTACAACTGAATGCATTCAACCAAAATGTGTCTTCTGCATTCAACCCAACCCCTCTGGATCAGAGTAGAGCATGGGTATACCTGTGGGAGGTCAAATTGTACTGTGCCATGTAATGGATCTCAAACTGTGATCTAAGCAGCTTAGTTGTAGCTAAATGTGTTTATGTGCATGTCTTTTAGTTACCATGTAATGGTTGAGGTGAATGAGATGCGAAACAGAAGGAACGTCCTAATTCTGACCCTGTCTTAACATGCCTTCTATTTATATGTCCTGGTTGTGTTTACTGTTCACAGTGCATTGCTGTGCCCAGCTAAAACAACTTCCTGTTAGATACCAATATAGGGTTATGGGTTCAGTATTACATGACTATCAAAAAGCTTTGTTTTGTTAGTATTTCAACTCACTTCTCTTTTACAGAACCCTCTGACAACTTGCGTGAAATTCTTCAAAATGTCGCCAAGCCACACGGCGTCACCAACATGCGGAAACTGGGCCACCTGAACAATTTCATAAAGGTATTACTGATTTATGTAATGATGATAATGGCAGTTGCTCTAATTATGGAAGTGCATGGTTTAGCTTTGCAGTATTCTGCCCAACCAAGCAAAAAGGCAGTGACTGAGAAAAATGGCTTTTATTTACCTTATGCAGTTCCTGCTAACATGACCACCATTTTCTCCTAAACACAATACAATAGAGGCAGGATCCTTGTCCACATGATTTAGCAGGTATTTAATGTAGCAAAAATGACTAACTAATTTTTGACCAAATGAGCAGTTACTGCCTTTTTTACCTGGTAGGGCAGTATTGTGCCCCCAACGTAACATTGTTGTGTGACTGTCTGCAATAGTTTAGGGGTCAAAAATAAAATGTCACAGCTTATAAGTAGGGGTGTGCCAACATGGCCATACTCTCAATCGCCATCAGAACAGCCTCAATTCATCGGGGCATGGACTCTACAAGGTATTGAAAACGTTCCACAGGGATGCTGGCCCATGTTGACCCCAATGCTTTCCACAGTTGTGACACGTTGGCTGGATGTCCTTTGGGTGGTGGACCATTCTTGATACACACAGGAAACTGTTGAGCGTGATATCCAGCAGCGTTGCAGTTCTTGACATAAACCGGTGCACCTGGCACATACTACCATACCCCGTTCAAAGGCACTTAAATCTTTTGTCTTGCCTATTCACCCTCTGAATGGAACACAATCCATGCCTCAAATGTCTCAAGGCTTAAAAATGTCCTTCTTCCCTTTCATCTACACCAATAAGGGATCATAGCTTTCACCTGGTCAGTCTGTCATGGAAACAACAGGTGCACTCAGTGTATAGCTGCATCTTTAGTAGATAGTTTTGTTTGGTTTAGGTTTCTGGTGCTGCTTTGTGCATTCAAGCTCTTAGTTGGATCATATGACACTTCCACCTGTCTTCACCTAGTGGCTTCCCTGTTCCCTTCATCATCCTGACAGATGTCATACAGCTGGTCAGGTGACTGTTAATTACTGGCAGCTATACACCATTGTTTTTACCTAGCTTTTCAAATCAGTGCTGATGGAGAGAAGATGAAACTACTTTAGGCTGCTGCTCTCCACCTGATCAAAATCACATGACATGCCACCTTTATTTAGGTTAATTTAGCCTTCATTTAGGAAGCAACTTTAGAATATTGAGATGCGTCCTCGGAACATATTCTCCTATGTGTAGCCGTTGACCTCTCCTTGGCCCGCTGGTCCTGAACCGCTGCAGGCAGGCCTAGCTGGGCTTGTCATTGTGATGCTGACAGACAGTGGTGGTAACAGGAGCTCAGGCCATGGGGCAGAGCTGTGACCTCATGTGCGTCAACAGCACTCTGACTTTGAAACCAGAGATTTCCAGCGTCTGTCTGGTATTGTTGTTCTTTTGAAACTGGAGATGTTGCATGTGGTCTCTGTTTTCCAAGGTTGTAGAAAGTAGATCTGCAGGTTTAGTTGCCCTCCAGGCGCCACACCATGTCAAGGATATTATTCTGATAGTTGGGGCGAGGTTATCGACAATCAGGTGTTTGGTGGAAGACGTTTAGTCAAATTGTATGGTGACTTTGAAACTCATGTCAAAGGATAAACATTGGTATTCCAAGCCTGTAACATCCTGACTATAACGTAGCATGTCCTGATAGGTTAGTGCAAGTGTTATTGTCCTATATTAGATTAGAGAGGTGAAGGTAGCTACCAGATACAGTTGGTCTAAGCTGTGGCAGTTAGAACTGAGACAGAACTGTGTATACACCTGACTCTCGGTTTACCACTGGACAGAGTGAGGGAGAGTGGTGTTGAGGCCTGCAGCTCCTTTTAAGGATTCCAGGACAGCGAGAGGTGACCTAATCCCCCTGTAGCGTGTTACATGCCCCCTTCTCCGCCCCCTCCTGCCTGCCTGGGCTCTGACATCACTGCTGATTCCAAACTCACTCACACACCCTACCTACTCCTTATCCATGTCACTCCACTCCCACCCTGCACTGGGGTTTACGGAGTAACAAAGGTGGTTTCTTTTCAACCCTACAACTGTTTAAGCGCATTGATTTAAAGCAATAAAACACTATGAATTGAAGGTTTTGTCAGTTTGTCACACTGTGGAAAAAATGCCATGGTCATACAAGCAATACATCCTTATGATTGTAACTGTAATGTACGTACCCCAAATATATCGGTCTCTGTCTCAATTCATATGTTCACTATATGTTAAAATGTCCTCAGTCTATATTGTTATGGATAGCCAAAGGATCCAATGCGTCCTCTGTCAACTGATTGTAAGTCCAGTCCTTTCGCTCTTTCTTTCAGCTGCTAATCAACATTGGTCACTGTGAGGAGAAGTTTGGGTTTACATATGAAGAAATCATCATCTGGTAAGTAGTTCCATATAGGATAACTTTAAATGACATTTAGCAGACGCTTTTATCCAAACACTTCCGTTGTTTATGGAACATATCCTGACCTGGTCAATAAATTGAAGTTATTTAATCATTCATTTAGTGTCAATCTAAGTTGTGTTTTGTGTCCCTCCTCAGCCTGCGGTTAGCCCTGCTGAACGAGGCCAAGGAGGTACGTGCTGCAGGCCTGCGGGTTCTGAGGTACCTTATCAGAGACAGCAATGTGCTGCAAAAGGTCCTCAGACTGCAGGTGGACTACTTGATTGCAAGGTGAGAGCTATACTCTGTCGCCTCACCACACCTGCACAGGGACACACTGGATTCATCTTGGACAACTTAACATACAGTTAACTGCCAAAATAAAGGAAACCCCAACATAGTGTCTTAGAAGGGCGTTGGGCCGCCACGAGCCAGAACAGCTTCAATACGCCTTGGTATAAATTCTACAAGTGTCTGGAACTCTATTGGAAGGATGCGACACCCTTCTTCCACAAGAAATTCCATAATTTGGTGTTTTGTTGATGGTGGTGGAAAACGCTCTCAGGCACCGCTCCAAAAATCTCCCATAAGTGCCGAATTGGGTTGATCTGGTGACTGAGACAAAAACACACACACACTTTAAACCCCCATGCTCCTTTTGAGACCCCTCTTTCAAAGTCATTGCCAAAATAATGGGCAACTGGGCATTTTTATATATGACCCTAAGCATGATGGGATGTTTTTAATTTATTAATTAACTCAGGAACCACACGTGTGTAGAAGCGCCTTCGTATCCCTCATTTACTCAAGTGTTTCCTTCATTTTGACAGTTACCTGTATGTTACATAAATGTTTAACGTTTTACAACAATGTAGTTCATTACAAAAAAAAGTGAGTTAAAAGTTATTGCACTCGAGTATGCTACTGTGGTAGTCTGCTACTGTGGTAGTCTGTTGCTACTGTGGTAGTCTGTTGCTACTGTGGTAGTCTGTTGCTACTGTGGTAACAATGAGTTGTTACTTCATTGGAGGCACCATAGAATAACAGGGACTATTATTCCATAGTGATGTTAGCACGATTATGTATAACATGGTGTGATATGACCCGCGTCTGTGATCTCATACCCCCCTGTGTGCTGTGATAAGGTGCATTGACATCCAGCAGAGCAATGAAGGAGAGAGGACTCAGGCCCTCCGACTGGTCAGAAAGGTAAGCCTGCTGTCTTTATATTGCGCTAACTTCATATTATTTTCTGTAATATCATGTGTGTAATTTAAATGATTACCCGTTACCTTTACACTGTATCTGACTATGCTATTAGTGTGTACTGGTTATAGTCTTCTTCATATTCGTATGGTCACTGACAGCACAGAATAGTAGCGTAATAGGCTGTTATTGGATCTGTGTTGGTGTGAGCGTGTGGACAGATGGTACATGTCTGCAGGTTGCTACCACACACACGCCTATTACAATTAACAATGTAACTCTTAACTATCTACAAGGAACGATGTACTGGCCTGAATACTGAACGTGGTCTTAGTATTGTCAGTAGATTCACCTTGGATATCAGGTAGCAACCTGAAGAACGTACAGGTAATTGCCCAAATAAAGGAAACGCCAACATAAAGTTTCTTAATAGGGCGTTGAGCCGTCAGAGCAGCTTCAACGCGCCTTGGCATAGATTCTACAATGTCTGCGACTATTGGAGGGATACGACACCATCCTTTTGTTTTTATGGTGGTGGATAACGCTGTCTCAGGCGCCTCTCCAGGATCTCTAATTGGGTTAGGGATGGGCACTGTTATTCGAATATCTGAACGGACATTAGTATTTCCTTACTTTGGAGAGAAAGTGGCAATTTTTAAAAGGGTTTGTCTAAAATTAAATACAATTATTTATGTGACATATGAAAGTGCTTATGAGTGCACCCCATTAAAAAAAAAAAAAAAAAAAAGCACTGTCTGTCTCTGACCATGCCTTATTGTCTGTCAATGAAAGTGGTTCTACAGTCAGAGGCTCAATAGGTTATCTATCAGACCATCTGGTAGTGCCTGTCTTCAAATCGTTGTGAAGAAGCTAGCTAGCTAACGTAGTAAGGCTAACTGGGGCTATTATTCCACGCTCCCGTACTTGTCTACAACAGCTCCATTCAAATTAAACAACAGCCTACCTGTTGGTTGACCATTGTAGCTCACTCCTTCTCATTTAGCCAACTTAATGTCCTAATTTTAATTCCATTTTGAATCGGTTTAGAAATCTCCCACTTCACTTTCTACACATGGGAGCCTCTGACTGTAGCACTGCTTTTGGTTGACAGACAACAATAAGCTACACTTGTGAAACGGAGATGTTGAATGTAATGGTCTAACCTTGTAGGCTATGTAGCAATGTCACAAAGCTTAACTTTAGACAAAACATTTTCATTGTTAAAATAGTCATTTTTATTCTATTTCATTAAAAAAAAGAAACTCTCCCAAGTAATCGAATACTAAGGTCCGTTCTGAGTTTCAAATATTAAAATAACCGTGGCCATCCCTACCGCATATCTGAAAAATATAATAGTATTATTTAAATACTGAAATAATTTCAAATGCTCATCCCTAAATTGGGATCTGGTGACTGACACCACACACACACACACACACACACACACACACACCCTTTAAACACACTATGCTTCTTTGAGACCACTCTCAAAGTCACTGAGATCTCTTCTAGCCAAGGTAGCCAAAATAATGGGCAGCTGGGCATTTTTATACATGACCCTAAGCATGATGGGATGTTAATTGCTTAATTAACTCAGGAACCACACCTGTGTGGAATCACCTGCTTTCAATATACTTTGTATCCCTCATTTACTAGTGTTTCCTTTATTCTGGCAGCTACCTGTATACTAAGCTACATTGACAGTAGCCTACTTAGCCCAGGTTGCTTAGCCAGCTAGCCTCTTCCAGCTGGTAGTCTGTGTCATCTCCAATTAATGGGGCTTAGCTTGATGAGATTAATCTGGAGATAGTGTCTGGGAGGAAGGGCCTCGACTGTAAAGCCCTGCTCTACTCACAGATTAGACCCACCATCTTCTGAATGTTTCACACATGCTGCATGTCCTATTTGCTGTGATGTTGCTTCTAAAATAAACTGAAGTGCAAAATGAGTGCTGTAACCTTTGCTCTCTCGCTCTCTCGTTATTTTCACTCTCTAGATGATCACAGTGAACGCTCTGCTGTTCCCCAGCTCTGTCACCAACTCTCTGATCGCCGTGGGAACAGACGGGCTGCAGGAGAGGGACCGCATGGTCCGCGCTGCCATTGCCATCGTCTGCGAACTTGGTGTGTGGAGCCTCTGCATACTCCACTGAGAGAACCATCCTGAAGTTACACAGTTACTGTGTAATAACACTGTCTTTATGTCAATCACTCTCTGCAGCGTTGAAGAACCCAGAGGTAGTGGCCAATAGAGGGGGTCTCAGCACCATATTGAAGAGTGTGGTGGACTGTCAGCTGAGCCGCATCAATGAGGCTCTGATCACCACCATCCTCCACCTGCTCAACCATCCACACACCAGGCAATATGTGCGCAATGATGTGGAGCTGGAGGTACGCACCACCACCATGCACATATACACCCAGGCATGTGCCAGTATGTACATTCGGGCATCAAACTCGAGGTTCACGCTTTGTACGTTTTGCGGTGACTTTCTTTCTCCGTCTCCAGGATAGGTGAGAGCAAGAATGTTTTATTCTTAGTCGTTTTCATGGGAAGATGCCTCTTGGAAATGTGCTTTCACCCGTCCCTTTTTTATTCACATGAGTGCAGAGTGCAGTCTGAGGAACGGAGACTAGGCGAGGAGGTCAGTGTAGACTCTTCAGACACGGCCACGGCTGTCAGGATTCACCCTTGGGTTATCTTTCTCTTTCCCAGGGAGATTACAGTGATCAGTTACATCAACCCTCTAAAGCCTCTCTCTCTCCAACACATCCTGTGTGTAATCTGATACTCTACCCCTTCCTTCATACCTGCAGCAGGGCCACTCCACTAACCACTCAGTCTTAACAGGCTTATGGAAGAAGAATATTATAATATGGAATATGTGATCATATGGATGTGATCTGTAACATTAGGCATGTGATCAATATAATAATATTATAATGTGTGATCATATGGATGTGATCTGTAAGGAAAAATATGTCCCCATGACTTGGAATGTCCAGCCAGGAAAAATTGGGTGTGAAGATTCAATGAAAACTGGCCTATTGCTGCTATGCTTGAATGTTTTGTGCCATTTAAGTGGAAGCTCAGCAATAGGAAAGAATGTTTCCACTCATGAATTGGGACATTATTTGGCTTTGCTGATACATAGAGAAATGTTTTGTTATTCATATGCACCGTTACTGCTACTCTTCATTCTGTGTGTGTGGACCTGTGTTCTGCTCTTTCTTTCAGCAAATCCTAGCACCTTTCACAGACTTCCACTACCTTCACAATGCGGACACATCCGAGACCCAGCTCAAGTAAGTTGTGTGTGTTGTAAACAAAGAGACTCTGTTCTGATGTGTGTGTTACTTGTCCCAATGTTGTGATTAGATAGATTGTGATCCTGGTGTGTGTGTGTGTGTCCAGGGAGGACCGCGAAACTCGTTTCCTGTCCAGTAGGATGGCTATAGTAGCTGCCTTCCGCTCCTGGTCTGGTGAGTCTCTCATTCTCTCTTTTCAGCTTTCCATTCAGTTTGGCTCGGCTGGTTCTCTTTGCATTGTGGGTCATGACTTGAAACGTACCGGTAGTATTTGTTTAATACCAACAGCTTTGAATAAGTCAACGCTCAAACACCACTCTGAAGGGAATGCTGAGGAGATTCACTTTATAAGCTAGTATCTCGTTAAATATAAAAAAAAATAGATCTCTGTGTATTCACTTTTGCTGCTAAGTCATGAAAGTGTTAATGGTAGACTCTGTCTCCGTGGTGATCCAGGGATCATTAACCTCTGTAGGGCCGGGAACTCTGGGATCCAGTCCCTGATTGGTCTGCTGTGTATACCAAATGTGGAAGTGAGGGTGGGTACTGAGATTTGTTTATATAAATATATTGAAAAGTATGCCTTCTCAATCTATTCTTCAAGAACCTCTTATTTGTTTGTGTGTCTGACCTTTCTCCTTCCCCCCTGCAGAAAGGTTTGATGGAGGTATTGTATGAGATATTTAGGCTACCTCTCCCTATCGAAACCCAGGAATTTACGGAAGCACTTCTCAGCGTGGGTGAGTGGAAGTAGCGTCACTCATTTCATTATCCCCCCCAATGCCCTGCTTATAAACGTTTGTCAAGCATACAATAAAACGACTGGGGATAAATAGTTTTTGTTGATGTGTGTTGTTCGCTGTTCCCCTGTAGACCCAAGCAGGTGCCAGGACAGCTGGAGACTGTCTGATGGCTTTGTGGCTGCAGAGGCTAAAGTCCTCCTGCCCCATCGAGCCAGGTCCAGGTAACGCATGACACCACAGATAATAAATCCATATCATTATAAATTCATCAATATCGCTTTATGCTCCCAGTTAGGAAATGCATTCAACTGCCAGGAATTTACAATATAGAACATGAATACCAAGTTATAAACCTTTATATACACACTTGACAAAAACTGTGAATCTGGGTTCCTGTCAGATCCAACCACCGTCTCTCCTGAGGTTGTAATGGCTGCCTGTTTGTCTTGTTGTGTCTAACAGGCCTGACCTGATGGATAACTACCTGGCCTTGGTACTGTCTGCCTTCATCTCCAGTGGCCTGCTAGAGGTAAGGAAACAGGAACGCCCAAACATTCACTTTCTTTCATGGGTTATGGATATTATTTGATTCTCTCTTTCTTCCCCCCCGTAGGGTCTGGTAGAGGTTGTGACCAGCAGTGAGGACCAGATATCAGTGAGAGCCACCATCCTACTGGGAGAACTGCTACACATGGTAACACCCAGGGACATGGCTCTCTGATATACTGTATATAGCTGCTGTTGTGGCTCTATTTGAAGACGCGTATGAACTTGTTGCCTTTATTCAGCTGTGCATGAATGGTTTATGTGTTTACCGTGGCTTTCTCTCTCCCACTCATCTCTCTAGGCCAACATCATCCTCCCTCACTCCCACAGTCACCACCTGCACTGTCTGCCCACTCTTATCAACATGGCTGCCTCTTTTGACATCCTCAAGGAGAAACGCATGTGAGTGTATACACACACACACACACACACACACACACACACACACACAATCACTCACCTTTTCACTACCCTAATTGTACCTTTTCTGCCCTTTTAGGAGGGCGAGTGCAGCAGTCAACCACTTAAAGTGTTTCCATGACAAGAAAAAACAAGGACCCAAACCCCATAGTCTGTATCTGGACCAAATTGTCCGCAAGTCTGCATCTGCACACCACCGGAGAGAGACACACTCGCGCGTACACAGAGACATCTATGCTATAAAGGTACACCTCACACACACAGACGTCTTTGCCATCTAGGTTCATCGCCCCAAAGCCTTCCTTAGCAACATTCAGAGAAGCAAACTGTGTGTGTGTGTGTGTTGTAGGACACAGAGGAAGCCCTGATGTTGAACCTGAGAGACAGTCAGATCCTCAACCACAAACAGAACCTTGACTGGAACTGGCTCCTCATTGCAACCATCCTCAAGGTCAGCCATAGTGACACTGTAAAACCTGTAGAAGACTGACTGGGAATGTCTGTGTTTCAGTTGGTTGATTGCTATTGACATATTTCATATGTGTTGGTTTTCCTCTCCCAGTGGCCTAACGTTAACCTCAGGAACAACAAAGATGAACAGATGCACAAGTAAGTCCCACCTTCCATTCACTACTACAACTAGTGAAATACTGAGCTTGACTGTGGTAAGGTGTCCCCCCTTATAATTGTGTGTGTGTGGTCCAGGTTTGTTCGGAGGCTGCTGTACTTCTATAAGCCCAGCAGTAAGCTGTATGCAGGGCTGGAGCTGGACCATCCTAAAGCCAGACAGCTCACTGTGGTGGGATGCCAGTTCATCGAGTTCCTCATTGAGTCTGACGAGGTGAGGATCTAGAACAGAGAAATAAAGGTGTAGAGGACACTGTGGGACGTGTTTTTCTTTTGGTGTCACCATTAAAGGTAGCCTTGAAGTTGACCTAGCCCCAAGCCAGGCCTATTACTCCTGGGTTTTTGTCCACTTCCCTCCCTCTCCTAGGATGGCCAGGCGTACCTGGAGGAGCTGGTGAAGGACATGGTGGCCTGGCTGTCCTTGTCATCTGGTCTGAAGCCTGACCGCTGTCTCCAGAGCAATGGGCTGCTCACCAACCTCAGCCAGCACTACTTCCTGTTCCTGGGGACCCTCTCGGCCCACCCAAACGGGGTTAAACTGCTGGAGAAGTGCAGCCTCTTTCAGAGGTCAGTCTGAACTATTGCCCTTTTACAAATTGTCAGCGTCTACTTTAACAGGATGAAAGCACTGATTGGTTGAAATAACAGCAGCTCCATTTATATTGGCCAGATGAGTCAAAGGCAGTAGGCTATTGAGTAACAAAAATCCATTGTTTGGACCGGGTTCCTACTGAATGTCTAGGTAATTTTTTATTGAACCTTTTATTGAACCTTTTATTTAACTAGGCAAGTCAGGTTGTCTGTAGTGACGTCTCTAGCACTGAGATGCCGTGTCTTAGACCACTTGGGGAATGAAACACAGCCCAGACAACTGCCTGATTCCCTGTGTTCTCTTCCTCAGTCTGCTGAACCTGTGCTCTGTGAAGAACCAGGACGCTGTGTTGAAGCTGGCTGTGTCTACTCTGGACTACAGCACAGATGGACTGGCCAGAGTCATCCTCTCCAAAATCCTCACTGCTGCCACTGATGTAAGGCCTTACCCTGGAGGGAGGGATGGAGGGAGGGATGGATGGATGGATGGAGGGATGGATGGATGGAGGGATGGATGGATGGAGGGATGGATGGATGAAGGGATGGATGGAGGGATGGATGGATGGAGGGATGGAGGGATGGATGGATGGGCTTCAATGTCGGTGATGATGGATAGGTTGTTGCTGAAACGATACTGAGCCTGAACACCCCCCCACCCCCCCCTCTGTGTCGATACAGACGTGCAGGCTGTATGCCACCAAGCATCTCCGTGTGTTGCTGAGGGCAGGGGTGGAATTCTTCAGTAACTGGGGCATGGAGCTGCTGGTCACCCAGCTGCATGACCACAGCAAGGCAGTCTCCATGGAAGCCCTGGACATACTGGACGAGGCCTGCGAGGACAAGGTGGGACTGGGGCTGGTGGAGAGGGCTTGGTACTTGTGGAGAGTGTTGGGGCTGGGGAGAGGCCTTGGGCTGAGGCTGGTGGAGAGGACTGGGGCATGGAAGGAGGAGGGGTAAGGAGTGATTGTTATGATGTTGTCCCTAACGGCTCCCTGATGATTTATTGTGGTCCCCCAGGCTAACCTTCATGCTCTGATCCAGCTCAAACCGGCTCTGACCCACCTTGGAGACAAGGGCCTTCTGCTGCTCCTCAGGTCGGTATGACAACCCACACACACATGAATACACATCTGCAGAGACGTTATGTGTCCCCTCTAAAACCTGTGTCCTTTGTGCAGGTTTCTGTCTATTCCTAAGGGCTTCTCCTACCTCAATGAGCGGGGATACGTCAGCAAACAGTTGGACAGTTGGCAAAAGGTAAGCCTGCTCGTTCATTAATTTCCCCATTAGCTGAAACTGCTACTCCTCCATTGGTCCACACAAAACACATTACAAACCAATCATTCACAGGTAGTAAAAAAAAAACAAGAACATTTCTAAATCATATGACATTTAAAGCTGCAATATGTAACTTTTTGGGAGACCAAAAGTTATAGATCTGTCATTCTCATTGAAAACATGTGTTAAACCCTGCGCACTAAGGACTGTATTTTAAGGGAATTACTATTATTACCCCAAATGATATCATACACACATTTAGCTATTTAAGTATCTCTTCCTGTCATTTACCTGTACAGTTTGTGTAAACATGCAAGTATTCACTTATCTGTAAATATAACTGTATACCTAACTGTACAGCTAATTTAACCATGCAAAATATTCACTTACCTGTTCATTTACCCAGTCTGTCTATTAAGTAAACTATTATTACCCTCGCTCATATCATACGCATTTTCAGCTACTGAAGTATTTCTCTGCCATCGACCTGTATAGTATAGTTAACCATCCAACATCCACCAATGTATAGTGTACATATTCAGCCAACCACCCATACTATGCAATGTCTTTTTATAGCTTTTTTTTGCACTCCAGATATCTTGTATTTCTATACTTTTTCATACTGCCGCTCTATGTATCGAGTACCGTGTATCTGTCTTTTGTGTACTTTCGTTGTGGCATTTTGCACCTGCCCTGTGTTTTGTTGTAGCTGCTTGACAATGAAATTTCCCCCCCGGGGGATCAATAAAGTACCAATCTATCTATCTATCTAAGAAGTGGTAGATCTATTCTGTGTGTGCTGTTCTGTGTGTGCTGTTCTGTGTGTGCTGTTCTGTGTGTGCTGTTCTGTGTGTGCTGTTCTGTGTGTGCTGTTCTGTGTGTGCTGTTCTGTGTGTGCTGTTCTGTGTGTGCTGTTCTGTGTGTGCTGTTCTGTGTGTGCTGTTCTGTGTGTGCTGTTCTGTGTGTGCTGTTCTGTGTGTGCTGTTCTATGCTTCCCCTTCTTACATTTTATTTTTTGGGTCTTTTTACTTTCGGTTTTCCACACCAGCTGAAAATACGATATTGTTGGTTATGGAAAATACATTTCACTGTGGTTTAGATGGTACAATGATTCTCTACACCATTATACTTTCTGCTACCAGGAAATGGCAGAACAATTTCTGCATAGTTCAACTTTAACTTCATTGATTGTGTTTAAAACTCTCAATACAAATGTAATCCACTAATGACTGTTTTCTGTGTCCGACTGTGTGGTGGCAGGAGTACAACCTGAAATACGTGGATCTGATTGAGGAGCAGTTGAATGAAGCGTTAACTACATACCGGAAACCTGTGGACGGAGACAACTACGTCAGACGTAGCAACCAAAGGTGACCATGATGCAGTGGTCACCAGCCCTGGTCCTGGAGTGGTGCAGGCATCTTTGTCCTGGGCCAGGACTAACTTGCCTAATTTGGCACGTCATAGTCTTGATTAGATGAGTGAAGCTGTGCTGGGCTAAAACTACTGTAAAGACTGCATACCTTGTTCCTCTCCACGACTAAAAAAACATCTGATGTGATCTTGAACTCAGCTAACTCATGGTGTTGCTTTTTGTCCCAGTTGTTGATAATGAGAACATTGTCTTTGTGTGTTATTTTGTTTCTAGGTTACAGAGACCTAATGTTTATCTTCCTGTGCATTTGTATGGTCAGCTGGTCCATGATAAGACAGGCTGCCACCTACTGGAGGCTCAGGTAACTCCTAATATACAAAGGTATTTCTTAATGTAAAGAACCTATGGGTTTTGGTATCTTACCGTCTCATGCTCTCTCTCTAGAGCGTGGTCCCTGACCTCAGCTACACGGTTCGCTCCCCGATGCTGGACACCTGGGAGGGTATCAAACAGCTGAAAGCAGCCCTCTGGGCTCTGGTCAGTCCCCCTAACCATCTAGCACATAAATCAAATTGTTGTATGATAAGTACACAAGTCTTGGGTATTGTCAGTTACAGTAATTATCTTGGGTAGACACTACAGACAGTCAGTGTCTGTGTCCTCCAGTGTTCTGACATTGGTTCCGACTGTGGTTTCTAGGGTCTGTTGTTTAACTGTGTCAGTATGGAGTCCATGTGTTAATGACAGTGAATGTATGTTTGTTTCCAGGGTAACATTGGGTCATCAAACTGGGGTCTGAACCTGCTTCAGGAAGAGAATGTCATCCCTGACATCCTGGCCTTGGCACAACACTGTGAGGTCCTGTCCATACGGGGGTAAGAGAACACGCATCGAGATGAACCTATCGCTTTAACCTGATGGCTCGCCCACAGTCTCATGTCTGTTCTCTCTCCCTCCAGAACGTGTGTGTATGTCGTAGGCGTGATCTCCAAGACGCGGCAGGGCTGTGAAGTGTTGAAACAGTATGGCTGGGACGCAGTCAGACACAGTCGCCGGACGCTGTGGCCCGTCACCCCAGACGAGGTGGACAAACCGATGACCTCTGAACTTTCCTCAGTACCGAGCACGCTCAGTCTCAACTCTGAGTCCACCAGCTCCCGGCACAATAGCGAGAGCGAGTCCCAGCCCAGTGAGTTAACCATGAAACTCTTCACCTCTGGATATATTTATATATATGTAGCTTCCATAAGTGGTCTTAAGCAGGGAATCTTTTCTGTTTTGTTTTGTGTGTATTTTCTGTTGTGCATGTTGTGTAATGTTTGTCACATTCATGTTGTGTGTATTCTCAGACATGTACATCCTGGATGATGACAAGTCTGAGATGTTGGACCAATCGGACGATGCCTCCCTCTACCTGCGTTCCAAACCTGTGAAGGACCGCAGCCCCTTCACCATCCTGGCCTCCACCCGTTTTGTACGTAACCGCTTCCTCAACTCCCTGTCGCTCCCCAGCAAGAAGTTGCGCTCCACCAGTGACCCCAAGTCAATGGGGGGCAGCCGCACCCCCACCGAGCCCAAACTGGGAGGGCTGAGGAGGAACAGGACGGTAACGGAGCCCTCCATCTACTCCTCGTCGCAAGGCGATGTGTTTACGTCGGTGTTCAATGGGAGAGGCATGCCCAAGAGTCCCACGGTCAGCCCGGAAACCTCCTTTGTGGGGATCAAGGGCTCGGGGGGGGGGTCCGAGGAGCAGCTGGGAGAGGGGAGGCTAGCCCGGACTGGTGGAGGGGGATCTGGGCTGGGGCTGGGTGGTCCTGGAGAGCCACCGTCCAGGGAGCAGAGTAGCCGGGAACGTATAGCGGGAGGAGATGGTGGTTCTTCTTCCTCCGGTGGAGGTGGAGGAACTCAGTTTAAAAGCCGCAGTCAGAGCTTCAACACGGACACCACCACAAGCGGCATCAGCTCCATGAGCTCCAGCCCCTCCCGCGAGACTGTGGGAAACCCTGAGAATCCCGAGCCAGACTCCTCAGACTGTGTCAGCCTCAACACAGTGGTCTCGGCCAAGACTGTTAAAACGCTCTACTCCCTCGCCCCAACCCAGGCCCACACCAACCACCTGCCCCTCTCAAAGTCTAGCTCTGCCTCCCTGGTCCCCCCTGGCTCCTCACACACCCTCCCCCGCAGAGCCCAGAGCCTCAAGTCTCCCTCGGTGTCGGCCATTAAGAGCCTGGCGGACTGCAGTTTCATGTACACCAGCCCGCGGGACGCACTAGGCTATGCTACTCTGAAGAGGCTGCAGCAGCAGAGGATCCACCCGTCTCTGTCTCATAGTGAGGCGTTAGCGTCGCCCGCTAAAGACGTGCTCTTCACTGACACTATCACTATGAAGACTGGTAGTCTGGACTCGAGGCTAACGGCGCGCAGGTAAGATAGGTCACATACTGCACACATGTATGGGAAATGCAATATTGCACATACAAACGCACACCTATATTCACACATTAACTTACAAAAGAAACAATAACTTCTCCTGGTGGGTTTTCACTGTGTTGTCTGGTCAAACCAATGTCCTGCTTCTGTCTGATCATTCTCAACTCTCCTTTTAATGGATTTGACTTTATTGGGGTGTGTGTGTTGTGTGCTGGTTTGTGAGGTCATTGAAATCTTCTCTTTCTAGCTCAGCTTGGGCTCCTGAAGGGTTCTTCCCCACTGCCCAGTCTTGGTCTGTAGACAAAGAGAAGCAGACTGAGGTGGAGTATCTCAGGTTGTCTGCTAAGAGAGTGAGCTGTCCAGGCCCCCGCCTCTCTGATGCCCACCACAGGCCATCCAGAGCCTACGTCCCTCGGTGGGTGGACCACTCCAGTAGTGTCCACCCCTCCCCTTTAGATACCTGGATGTGCTGGTCTGTCAGCTTGTCTGAGGGTTAGCTGTAGTCTCTAGCAGTAACGGGGGTGTGTGTGTGTGTGTGTGTGTTCGTTCAGAAGTAATGGGTCTGTACTTGTGTGTTATCCGGTTATTAGTCATCTTTAGCAGCAACTGTGTGTGTCTGTCTTCTGGTTCAGAGCAGTAACAGCTGTGTGTGTATATGCACTGGTGGTCTCTCAGGTTGTCTGCTAAGAGGGTCAGCTGTCCAGCTGTCCAGCCACTCCGCAGGATGTCCATCTCTATGCCTTGGTGGGTGGACCAACCTAGCCTCCATTTGTAGAGCAGTTTCCCTCCTGTGTTTAAATTGGTGTCTTTAAATGCTTAATGTTAAGAAAAATCACAAACCGAAAAAACGATGCAGAAAGTCAACGACATAGTGGGTCAATTTCCCGAAACAACTAAAGGACGTTGACAATCGAGGCTCAACTTCTGTTGTTTTGGTGCCGATTCATTGATGATTTGCCTTGCTTTACTGAAATTGCAAACCAAGAAATTGCGAGATACAGCATCCCACTGCAAGATGATTGCCGATAGATAGGCCTAGTGCACGGTTTGCACTCTGCCTGGTGGCTGACCTGCCTATACTGACCTGCCCCTCTCTCTCTGTCTCTCGCAAACTTGCTATGAAAGATGCAAGTTTTTGCATTCTTGAAAGTACGGCAACTAATCAAGTGTCCTCCTGGCGGAATCTAATCTTGACGGAATCTAATCTTGACGGAATCTAATCTTGACACACAGAAATGGGAGTTGACACCGGCAGTCGACGTGCAAGGAGTCGAGGAATCAATCATTTGACGCTCCACCACTACGTTGTCGCCGTTAATAGTTGGAAAAATGGCAGAGACTGCAGTAAAGTCCTGTATGGCAATACTTTGAGAAGTTAAAAGAGAAGGAAATGCTAACTTTGCGAGGTGTAATGACCAGTAATGGTAGTACAGGTGCAATGCTTAACCATCTGAACGAGATGCACCGTGAGACCCAAACTGTCCCTCTCACAGTTTCATAGGTCTTTCTTAGTTTTGACTGTCCCTCTCACAGTTTCATAGGTCTTTCTTAGTTTTGACTGTCCCTCCCACAGTTTCATAGGTCTTTCTTAGTGTTGACTGTCCCTCCCACAGTTTCATAGGTCTTTCTTAGTGTTGACTGTCCCTCCCACAGTTTCATAGGTCTTTCTTAGTGTTGACTGTCCCTCCCACAGTTTCATAGGTCTTTCTTAGTGTTGACTGTCCCTCCCACAGTTTCATAGGTCTTTCTTAGTGTTGACTGTCCCTCCCACAGTTTCATAGGTCTTTCTTAGTGTTGACTGTCCCTCCCACAGTTTCATAGGTCTTTCTTAGTGTTGACTGTCCCTCCCACAGTTTCATAGGTCTTTCTTAGTGTTGACTGTCCCTCCCACAGTTTCATAGGTCTTTCTTAGTGTTGACTGTCCCTCCCACAGTTTCATAGGTCTTTCTTAGTGTTGACTGTCCCTCCCACAGTTTCATAGGTCTTTCTTAGTGTGTCTGCCCGCAGTTTCCTCGCCTTCCTGTCACCCGTCTCTCTCACCCGTCTCTCTCACCCGTCTCTCTCACCCGTCTCCCTCCGCCCGGCAGGTTTCTGAAGGCGTTGAGCTTTGCGTCTCTGGACAAGGAGGACCTACTGAGCCCCATCAACCAGATCACTCTGCAGCGCTGCTCGTCGGTTCGCTCCATGGTGTCCAGCGCCACCAACGGCTGTAATGATGACTACGTGGGCCTGGCGCTGCCCATGGATATCAACGACATGTTCCACATCCGAGACACGCCCTACTTCCAACAGAGGACTAGCCCGCCCGCCGATGAGAAGTGTCCATTCTACTTTGGTGACTCAGACAGTAAGGAAGGAGGGGGAGTGAGGCTGAAATAGGTGGATTGCAGTGCTAGTTTAATGTGAATGGTAGAGATGGCATACTTCCTGTTCAGCAGGTGTGTCTGTGCGTGTTCTCTTCCCTGTGTACCGTAGGTGACGGTGGTGGGCGTCCATATCCTCCTATTCCACTGCTGAAGCAGCAGTTCAGTATCTCAGAGCTGATGGCCAGCAGAGAGAGCAACCAGAACCACATCCTGGGTCCAGAGGAGACGGGTCTACAGGAACACACTGACGACAACTGTCTCTACTGCGTAGGAGCTACTGTACTGGGCTACCACACACAGCCTCAGGTCAACAACGCACACACACGCACTGGTGAGAACACACACACAGACACACACACACACCGACTAACTCTGAGCACACAGACACACTCCGAGTAATGGTTGTCTTACCCCCTCCGCCCCCCCATCTCTCTTTTCATAGACTACATAGACTTTCCGTGGTCCAGTCAGTCCAGCCATCATCTGGAGGTGATGCCTCAGTCCAAGTTCTCTGGTGTCTCTGGCTGCAGCGACGCTGCTGTGTCACAGGAATCCGTCTGCAGCACACCTACTCCTGCTGACATAGTGCTGGGTATGCACACACGCACACACACACACACACACACACACACACACACACACACACACACACACACACACACTGCAGTCTCAGGAGGCTGTCTGCAGCACACGCACAGACTACATATGTACACCTTTATTGAACATTCTAATTCAGATCAAAATGTCTGATTGGTCAGGTTGTGTGAGTGAGCTCTCTGATAGGCCGTTAACTCAAAAAGACACAATGACTAGGTTCCAGTTTAACAGCGTTTACTTTGCCGTATTTCCACAATACATTGTTGCCATTGGACTCAGGCCAAGTCCATGAACCGTGAGACTACTGTGCCGGCGTACTGTTAACAGAGAGAGCACTATAAATATAGGGATACTTAAAACATGAGCCTAACAATATCACACTTTTCTTTTAAAGACAAATAAAACATACAAAAAATTAAATGTAGTATTAACCTAATTACAAATAGGTTGTGTGACAGTTTTTATTACTTAAGCTGCCACTTTTCATTACTGAGGGCCTTTAGGAGCACAAGACCAGAAGCTCCCTTTTCAGTCAGACAGTCAGCAAGCTGTTACTTTGTGGCCGACCATCGCTGGATTCTCTGTGCTTGAATAAGTTATTTGACGCTGTTAAGGCTTTTCTCTGTGACAGACTTGTTTGACTTGACAGCATCAACTAAGGAGTCGTTGTCAGTGATTACAAACTACAGGTAGGATGGGCCGTTTTGTCTCACCAGTGGTAAGCTCTGGGAACAGAGTTGTTTTGTCTCACCAGTGGTAAGCTCTGGGAACAGAGTTGTTTTGTCTCACCAGTGATAAGCTCTGAGAACAGAGTTGTTTTGTCTCACCAGTGATAAGCTCTGAGAACAGAGTTGTTTTGTCTCACCAGTGATAAGCTCTGAGAACAGAGTTGTTTTGTCTCACCAGTGATAAGCTCTGAGAACAGAGTTGTTTTGTCTCACCAGTGGTAAGCTCTGAGAACAGAGTTGCCAGAATGATGACATTGTCAAGGGTTTCTCCAGCAAGTGTGCTTTGGACAACCCTTCTGAACCTTTTAGACTGCCAACAGATGGGTGAGAATCTTCCTTCACCCATTAACACTATTAGATGTCCACCTTGTGCCTCCTTTCAGCCATCAAACATTACTCTGTCTAGCAACCCATAGAATTTGATCTTTCTTTGACCTCCATTGATCAGCTTCAATTCCACACAGAGGAATTCCTTTGTAATGCTCTTGAAGAATCCATGTGGATGGGTTGAAGATTCTTGATATAGCTTTCCTGTTGCATCAGTATTGTTCTGTCAACTGTAATAAACTAGTATGTCTTCATTAACAAAAACTATCGTGCTCCTCACGGCCGACCCTGCAAAACAGTTTTGAGGTGTTGAATCAGTTGTAGCAAAGGTCTGTGATCGACATGACCGGCAAGTACTCCAGTCACACTGCAGTCTTGATCAAGCCAATAGAAGACTGCAGGATACACTTGTGACATTTTTCAACCTTTTATCTTAGCATTGTTGCCTTGACTTTGTTGTACCAGAAGAGTGATTCATCTGCCAGGCCACACACACACACTTCTTTTTAGTTTCCAGTGTTTCTTAGCTTCAGGCGGAGGACAGATGTGAATGTCCCTTGACAGCTCCGTTCCATAGCAGATTTGATGTCTATGGAATGAAGTTTTCACTGTCGGCAGCACTCTGAGTGACTGAGGCGCATGTCGGGGAGTTCTTTAGCAGCTAGCTCCTCTAGACCTCTAGCCACAACGTGCTTTTGACACTATTCCAGTTAACGATTCTTTTAAGGTTACATACCCATCTTGTTGAGACACATTTTTGGCCAATGTCTTTGACTTCCTCAATCACAATGTTTCCTGCAGTTACTGAACTCGTCTAGTTTAGCTGAGTGAAATGGCACATCCTTTGTTTCAAGTACATCATTATTTTAAATGTCTTTCTTTAAAAAAAAAAAAATGTCCCCCATTTGGTTCAATTCTGAGATTATCTACAAGTGACAGGTCAGCTGACCCTGTTGTATCAGAATGTGTAGCTGATTGAGTACTGCAAGCTTTTCCTGCTCGTCCAATGACTGTTGCTGTGTGTGGAATACCACTTTCTCTCTCTGTGTGTTTGTCCAGTTTTCAGATCGGTCAACCATATTGTTTTAACACATGGCTGTTGTTGAACATTTTTCCTAATTTGAACCCTCAACAGTATTACCTGTGTCATGGTTGAAGGTCTCTGTTCCATTTCCTGTGTCAGTTTGTGTCCATATCATTGGATGTGACATCTGGTAGGTTTGTCTGTTAATGTGTCCATTTTGCCATTTTCAGTAAGAGGCTGATTCACAGCAGCAGCCCCTCCATCTTGCTGATCATTTACTTTCCGCCATCTTGAGTGATGCACCCTGACAATGGTGCCTCACAAATATCACCACACCATCTTGGCCATTGACGACTCCCGGTCCTTTCCACTCTTGACATTCAACTCGTTTGTAGTTCACTTTTTTTCCAATCTCGTGCTTCTCATCGGTGGGTTGAAGCTGTTTACGCAGAGCCCTGCGAATTCTCTCTGAACACTGCTTCAGGGAACGCTTTTCTCGCTGCATGTAGTGCTGAAATGTGCTGTCCCACCCATGCACTCACACTGGTCCCTTCTAGTGCTGGTGGCTTGTCAACCAGTACAGAGGGAAGATAAGGGTTCTGCACGAACACTAGTTTGTACGGGCTATAGCCATGAACATTGTGCATTGAGTTTTTTGCCATCAAAGCCTAAGGCTGTTTTCTAGTCACATCCATTGGCTTGCTTCCCTTTCAGCGTCATCTCTGAGTGTCTCTCCAGAAGTCCATTGCACCATGGACTGTATGCAGCAGTTGTCTTTACTTCCATGTTGAATTTCACAGCCATTTCTCTTATTTATTTATTATTGAATTCTCCTCCATTGTCACTGTACAATTTCTGGGGCGGGCCATGCACACTTATCCAGGAGAAAATGAAGTGCTTGACGATCTCACTGGGCTTCTTCGTATTCACAATGCTTTCAGCACTGAAGCGTGTGAAGTGGTCGACTTTGTGCCGGTACCACACTCTGGGTCCTAGGTCATGTAGATCTACTGCCCCTGTTTCATTGTACTTGGAAGCCAGTGGCAAACCAACAGCTGGTCTGGGCTTAGGTTTGCTGTGTTTCTGACATGTCTCACACCTGTTAACTATCTGCTGAGTCATTTCTGAAGTCTCAACTGTAGCATGTCCAAACTGTTTGAAGTTTTAACAATACTTTGTTTTTCCTCGTGTGCTCTGTGTCCGTCAATCTCATTTTTACATCGACTGTCTTTGTCTAAAATGTTTACACAATAGTGGCCTGAGGTAGTAAGTTCAAGGGTCACTGGTTGTTTAAACATCTCTGCCTTGTCATTTTTTATGTCTAGTACAGCCCCTGCCTTCTTGAGGGAAGCTTTGCTTAATAGAAGGGGATATCTGCAGGGACCAATGTGACACTTAGTCTGACCAATTTTTGCTGGTATCTTGACTCTCTTGGTAGAATGGACGTCTCCAAATTTGAAAGCTCTGTTGCTTGGTGTGTCAATCATATTTTGTACTCCTTTCATATTTAGCTTGGTGACATGGCTATAAAGCCATTTTGCACCACTCACTGTGTAAATGCAGTATCAATCACAGCAGATCCTAACATGCTGATCACACCGCTCGCGCAAGTTCATTTTTGTCCATATCAAAACAAACTCTGAACCAATTATATTAATTTGGGGACAGGTAGGAAAACATTAAACATTTATAGTAATTTAGCTCGCTAGCTTGCTGTTGCTAGCTAATTTGTCCTGGGATATAAACTTTGGGTTGTTATTTTACCTGAAATGCATAAGGTCCTCTACTCAGACAATTCATCCACAGATGAAACGGTCAGCCGAATTAGTCTCTAGTAATCTCTCCTCCTTCAGTCGTCGTCTTCTTCTGTGGACTTTATATGGCAGTTGGCAACCAACTTTAAGCACCACAACAGACTGGAGTGTGGAACTCAGTTCATCTTTCAATCACCCACGTGGGTATATGCTCCTTAAAACCAACCAAGTTCTATTTTAGCGCCTGGCAACGCAGACGCTCGTTGACGTGTGGGTGCAATTATTGAATAACATGTACGTTTACATTTATTTTGCGACGCGAGCGGTGTGGTCAGCATGTAAGGATTCAACTATAAAGATCTCAGTAACATTAGTTTGAAAACGGTGTAATGTTACACTGCTCTATCTCTGTTTTACATTTTCCTCTGTTAGTTTAACTTGTTAATTTTTATGAGGACAGTCTCTAACCAACGGTAAGTGCTTTGACAAATGGCACATCTGATCTCTTTCCATACCTGTCCAGTGTATTTGTGCCGGGCAATGGCGCCCTCGTCTGGTTGTCTTGAGAACGTGACTTGTTGCTGCACAGTACAAGCAGTCAAAGCCAACGGTTTCTCCCTACCGTCCAGACGGGCAGTATCTAGCAGCTTGAAAGCTAACACTGCATCCAGGAGAACCATGTCTTACTGACACATCCTATTGTACCTTTGTTCCAAATCAATTGTGTAGTCTGTCATTCCAACTGAAATGTCTAACAGTTTGAATATGCCTCCATCTCTTAAAGAAACACAGAATCCAGTGCTCTGACCAAAGTTCCCATACCGTCATACTTGTTCAAATCCTCAACAGATATTTCCAGTGCTGTATCTCTCACTCTTCCATCGAGCGATAACACCACCGAAGGTGCTTGCTTTTTCTCGTCCAGATTTGTAAACCCTGTCCAGATTCCAAGTAAATGTTTCCATCTTTTATACGACCTCTTCTCGACGAAGCGAGGTGTCATCCTCCGGTACCAATGTTAACTCAATGACACAACAACTAGGTTCCAGTTAAACAACGTTTACTTCACCGTATTTCCACAGTACGTCGTTGCCAGGTCCATCAACTGTGAGACTACCGCGCATCTGTATTATTAACAGAGTGAGCACATAATAATTTGAAGTATAGGATACTTACAACATGAACTTAACATAGTGTATTTCCGTCAGGTGGCAAGGCGATATCTGAAGACGGCCCGGCCTGTCGGGTCCTGCTGAGGAAGGAGGTGCTTCGCCTGGTCATCAACCTCAGCTCTTCTGTAGGAACCAAGGGCCACGAGACAGGACTACTGACGTAAGACACACACAATTAAACCCCCCACACACACATTTTCCTGTGTTTTTATATACACTTCCACACTGAGGTTGGAATAATACTGTGACATTGTGAGAATTATAATTCCTCTTTAGTGTAAGAGCTGTTTTGAAATAACTACATTTCAGCCTGTTTGGAGTTTTGGCCTTCCATGGTGACATCATCATGCAGTAAATTAGTTAATAGACCAATAAGAAAGAGTTTGAAACCTCTCTGCCGTTGGATGCAGTAAAGAGGTCATTGGAACGCAGTAAAGAGGTCATTGGAACGCAGAGTGTGGGGGAGAGAAGGATGCCAGATTGATCTAACAAACTGGATATTGGTCAAATCCGTCATGATTTGATTCATTGTAACAGGCCCACTAAAGTCCGGTTTGGATATATTTGGCTGTTTTCGCTGCATAACATTTAGAAATAGTCTCTTTTCAGGTTTAGAAGAAGTGACTGCTAAATGGTAACTCGTGTTCGTATAAGCTGGTAGCATAGCTAGCATAGAGAAATCGGTAATGTTAGTCAGTCATTTTCAACTGTAATGCAATTGGCATCCATACAAGCATTACACGCCGATTTTTACATTTTTATGTTTTTCTATATATATTTTTATATGTAAAGTGTGTGAAATACACATAAACAGTAGCCTAAATATAGGCTAATTTTGCTGAGGTGCAGGATCTTTCCCTCACGCGTTTCCATGGCATTTCCATTGTTTTGGTCGAGTTCCATTGACCTCTTAACTGCATCTATAGCTCATTTTACCCTTTGCTAAGAAGCTATTTGTTAATTTGGGGCCATTTTTTTGTTGGAAACATTCACAGTTAGGTACTTCATTGTTACCCAGAAATGATTCAATATTGAGATAAAAATAAATAGGAACGGCTGCATTGGAGCTTTAATGGTGTCTGTCTTTACGCTCTCTCTCTCTCTCTCTCTCTCTCTCTCTCTCTCTCTCTCTCTCTCTCTCTCTCTCTAGGATAAAGGAGAAGTTTCCTTATGCGTTTGATGATATCTGTTTGTACTCTGAGGTGTCGCACCTGCTGGCCCACTGTATGTTCCGCCTGCCCTCTCGACGCTTCATACAGGAACTCTTTCAGGACGTACACTTCATACCTGTAAGTTCCTCTTCTTCTGTACGGTCTCTCTATCTCTCCCCAGTCCCAAATTCACTCCTAGCCCCTATCTCTAGTCACTTATGTAGATCTGAGAGAATTAGATGGGTTTATGGTAGTAGCTCCACCTCTGTTAGGCTACGTGGATTTGACCTCTGACCTCACAGATAGATGCCCTCAATCTCACACAAATTATCAAGGAACCCACCAGGTACAACCCAAAATCCGTAAACATGGGTACCATTATTGATATCATCCTGACTAACTTGCCCTCCAAATACACCTCATCTGTTTTCAACCAGGATCTCAGCGATCACTGCCTCATCGCCTGCGTTCGCAATGGGTCAGCGGTCAAACGACCACCCCTTATCACTGTTAAACGCTCCCTAAAAAACTTTTGTGAGCAGGCCTTTCTATTCGATCTGGCCCAGGTATCCTGGAAGGATATTGACCTCATCCCGTCAGTAGAGGACGCCTGGTTGTTCTTTAAAAGTGCTTTCCTCACCATCCTAAATAAGCATGCCCCTTTCAAAAAACGTAGAACTAAGAATAGATATAGCCCTTGGTTCACCCCAGACTTGACTGCACTAGACCAACAGAAAAACATCCTGTGGCGCACTGCATTAGCATCGAATAGCCCCCGCGATATGCAGCTATTCAGGGAAGTCAGGAACAAGTACACACAGTCAGTTAGAAAAGCAAAGGCCAGCTTTTTCAAACAGAAATTTGCTTCCTGTAGTACTAACTCCAAAAAGTTCTGGGACACTGTAAAGTCCATGGAGAATAAGAGCACCTCCTCCCAGTTGCCCACTGCATTGAGGCTCGGAGACACTGTTACTACCGATAAATCCACGATTATCGAAAATTTCAATAAGCATTTTGCTACAGCTGGCCATGCTTTCCACCTGGCTACCCCTACCCCGGCCAACAGCTCTGCACCCTCGGCAGCTACTTGCCCAAGCCCCCCCCGCTTCTCCTTCACCCAAATCCAGACGGCTGATGTTCTGAAAGAGCTGCTAAGTCTGGACCCCTACAAATCTGCTGGGCTAGATAATATGGACCCTCTCTTTCTGAAATTATCAGCCAAAATTGTTGCAACACCTATCACTAGCCTGTTCAACCTCTCTTTCGTATCGTCTGAGATCCCTAGAGATTGGAAAGCTGCCGCGGTCATCCCCCTCTTCAAAGGAGGAGACACTCTAGACCCAAACTGTTATAGACCAATATCCATCCTGCCCTGCCTTTCTAAAGTTTTCGAAAGCCAAGTTAACAAACAGATAACTGACCACTTCGAATCCCACCGTACCTTCTCTGCTATGCAATCTGGTTTCAGAGCTGGTCATGGGTGCACCTCAGCTACGCTCAAGGTACTGAACGATATCATAACCGCCATCGATAAAAGACAGTACTGTGCAGCCGTCTTCATCGACCTGGCCAAGGCTTTCGACTCTGTCAATCACCGCATTCTTATTGGCAGACTCAACAGCCTTGGTTTCTCAAGTGACTGCCTTGCCTGGTTCTCTAACTACTTTGCAGACAGGGTTCAGTGTGTCAAATCGGAGGGCCTATTGTCCGATCCTCTGGCAGTCTCTATGGGGGTGCCACAGGGTTCAATTCTTGGGCCAACCCTTTTCTCTATATACATCAACGATGTCGCTCTTGCTGCTGGTGACTCTCTGATCCATCTCTACGCAGATGACACCGTTCTGTATACATCTGGCCCCTCTTTGGACACTGTGTTTACTAACCTTCAAACAAGCTTCAACGCCATACAACACTCCTTCCGTGGCCTCCAACTGCTCTTAAACGCTAGTAAAACTAAGTGCATGCTTTTCTATCGAACGCTGCCAGCACCCGCCCACCGGACTATCATCACTACTCTCGACGGGTCCGAATTAGAATACGTGGACACCTACAAATACCTAGGCATCTGGTTAGACTGTAAACTCAACTTCCAGACTCACATCAACCATCTCCAATCCAAAATTAAATCCAGAATTGGCTTCCTATTTCGCAACAAAGCCTCCTTCACTCATGCTGCCAAACATGCCCTTGTAAAACTGACTATCCTACCGATCCTTGATTTCGGCGATGTCATTTACAAACTAGCCTCCAACACTCTACTTAGCAAATTGGATGTAGTCTATCACAGTGCCATCCGTTTTGTTACCAAAGCCCCATACACTACCCACCACTGCGACCTGTATGCTCTCGTTGGCTGGCCTTCATTATATATTCGTCGCCAAATCCACTGGCTCCAGGTCATCTATAAGTCATTACTAGGTAAATCCCCGCCCTATCTCAGCTCACTGGTCACTATCGCAACACCCACCCGTAGCATGCGCTCTAGCAGGTATATCTCACTGGTCACCCCCAAAGCCAACACCTCCTTTGGCCGCCATTCCTTCCAGTTCGCTGCTGCCAATGACTGGAACGAATTGCAAAAATCACTGAAGCTAGAGGTTCCTATCTCCCTCACTAACTTTAAGCGTCAGCTGTCAAAGCTGCTTATCGATCACTGCACCTGTATATAGCCCTTCTGTAAATAGCCCACACTACTACCTCATCCCCATATTTATTTTTGTTATTTTCACAAATCTTGCACTCCAGTATCTCTATTTGCACATCATAATTTGCACATCCTTCATTCCTGTGTTAATGATGATAATCTGTAATTTGTCTCACCACTATGGTCTATTTATTGTCCTACCTCTTAACCTTACTGCATTTTGCACTACATTTTGCACTCTGTTTATAGATTTTCTATTGTGTTTTTGACTGTTTGTTTAATGTGTAACTCTGTGTTGTTTTTGTCGCACTGCTTTGCTTTGTCTTGGCCAGGTCGCAGTTGCAAATGAGAACTTGTTCTCAACTGACCTACCTGGTTAAATAAAGGTGAAATAAAAAATAAAATAAAATAAATAAACATCTTGTCCCCCCAGATGTACGAGGAAGCAGAAGCAATCCTGTCGAAGCCACCAAAGCCCGTCGGAGTGGATATAGACCCCCTCACGAAGTTCTGACTGTCCTCGTCCCTCTCTCTTCTTCTCCCTGTTTCAATGCTGCTCTCCCCCAGTTTTACCAAATGCTGTTTTCAGACGGATGTACAAGCCTGACCAACAGACATGACCGGAGACACGTCAACTACATAACATCACACTTAACTTAAACACAAGCTGGATGAAAATAAGTCTTGAAAATGTTTATCTTGCTCTGGTGCATGCTGGTATTAAATGAAAAGGGCTTGTTCAGTCCATCCTAGTCAGTGCTGGACCCATCCTCTTCTCCCTCTATATGGAAACACTACAGAAGGTTCTGGTAGCCTCCCTCATAGTCATACCCTCAGTCTGTTTCTGCTAGAGATGGTTGTGCTGTGATCTCATAAGTTTTATTATTTCCAACTCTGCTTCTGATCAAAATACTTATTCTAGTTTTAAACAACCATTTTTCTATTTATGTCTACAGACTGTCAGACAATCAAACATCAGTAGTGTTCTTTTACTTTTTTTAACCATCTCTCTCTCTCTCTTCCTATCTGGACACATGGAACATAACTTCTGTGGCTTGCAGTCCTGTCACTCCATTTGTATTCCTGGATCTCTGACCCTGGTTTGGAAGGACACTGCCTCTGACAGTGGCAACAGCCAGGTTCTCTCACCTTTTTCGTTGGTTCTTTTTATGGAGGTTGTCAGAAACCCTACCTCCGTGCTTTGCTCTCACTGCATGTACAAACGGCATGTCAAAACTGTAATATTACATCATTGTCACTTTGTTTCTGAAAATGATTAATTTATTACTTCCAAATGCTTCTAATAGTTTAATTGTCTTAAATCATAATAGTTTGCCATCACTTGTTTGCAAACTGGGGAAAGTAATTGTTCCAAAGTTATTTTCACAATGCAGGTATCACTGTCTATCATTGGCTGAGATGAGGACCGGGTGACATGATCATTTATAGATTGCTGTTTCCATGGGAACAGGTTTCTGTTTCTATTGGTTAGTTTTGCTATTATGCTGCTACACAAGTGGACTCATAGGCTGATGATTTCTAGATCTGCTAAGTGATATCAGATCTATTTAACAGAGTGACTGATGAGAAGAGAAAAGTTATTTATATTTTTTCCTTGACTGTGTATTATAATTTAAAATGATTTTTTTTTGTTGCTTGAATTGTGGTTTCCCTTGTATAATGTGTACAGTGTGTTTTGGGGCATTGCTGACCTAAGGAAGCATACAATCTTATTAAAGGGATACATTGTTAATAAAAACTACCCAAACTGAGTGGTGTGTTTTTATTATATAACAGCCTGTTAAAAGTTGTAAATGTTGAGAGTTAGTATTATGCATTTGAATCATCTTTAACATTGCATTCTGTGGCCTAGGGTCGGGTTCTTTGTGGTGCTGAAGGACTGCTCCAACATTCAGCCAGGTCTAGAAATCTCAGATCGAAATACACACAATAGGTTACTAACAAGATATCCCAAATGCACACTTAAGTAACCTAGCTGATGCACAAACTAAGGGTGAAAATGGAGAGTATTCTCATAGGCCCACACTAGAGAGATTGGTATTGGTTTTGATTTACTAATGGGGAAATATACTGCTCTACACTTCATGCATAAATAAGGATAATTCAGAATGTGACAAAGTAACGTGCATAAGGTGTAACATTTCCCTCTTTACTTTACACAAAATATATTCTGAATGATTTTGTTTGAGTAGGCCCCACTGTAAGAGTTCTACAAATCCATAGCACGGCGAACGTTGTAGATATTAATGTTATGATTCCTTTCTACCTACAGTCGAAGAGATCTGTTTGAGAAGATCTCCTTAAATGGCATTTTGTTGTTTTAAATTATTTTAAAAGAGCCTGGTCCCCGACTTGCATGCCTTTCCTACACAGCCTTTCCTATGCACTTATCAGTATTTGGTATTCACACTCGCCTTATTCCGTCGTTTTAAATAGGGTGCACTTTAGAATTTTGTCAGACTCGGAAGAATTCATCAAGAGAATGGGTTCAGAATATAAGGATCAATAAGACTATGCATGTCTGTTTCAGCACGATTTAAACATTTTACCAAACTATTATGGTCCAAACACACCATCTGTAGAAACCTCCGCCACACCTTCATTTAAAAGTCTGACTCGGGGCCATAGTGTTGTTTATTTGCATTAAAAAGCTCAGGCTATAATCAATGTCCACATAAACAATTTCAGTTATGAAAAGGTTGGAGTGTTTGTAAGAATGTCGAATAATAATAAAAAAGTGAACAAAAACTGATTTAAATAATTAAAGTGTAGTTACAGACCAGTGTAAAACACTACACTACTAAAACATACTGTTTCACAGCACCTCCCAGTGGGGAAATGTCTTCATATGTACTCAGTGTTCATGTGTCTCAAGAGGGCAGCTGTGCTGCTTTGTACTTCTCTTCATTCCAGTGTCTAAAAGGGTCAAAATGTGGACTCCAGATTCATCCATTTCAAAAACTTCTTATACTACTTCTAATATCAGGTGTGGGTTATGGATGAATGACGGTTGAAAGCAGTAAAATATGCAGAAGCAAATATTTGAACCGCTACAAACTAAGCCCCAAAAATAGAACACTGTTTCTATCTCACATACATACATACACAGATGAAGTCTACATACACTTAGGTTGAAGTCATTAAAACTCCACAGATTTCATGTTAAACTATAGTTTAGGACATCTACTTTGTGCATGACAAGTAATTCTTCCAACAATTGTTTACAGACAGATTATTTCACTTATAAAATTCCAGTGGGTCAGAAGTTTACATACACTAAGTTGATTGTGTCTTTAAACAGCTTGGAAAATTCCAGAAAATGATGGCTTTAGAAGCTTCTGATAGGCTAATTGACATCATTTGAGTCAATTGGAGGTGTACCTCTGGATGTATTTCAAGGCCTACCTTAAAAGCCTCTGCTCGACATCATGGGGAAATCAGCCAAGACCTCAGAAAAACAATTGTAGACCTCCACAAGTCTGGTTCATCCTTGGGAGCAATTTCCAAACGCCTGAAGGTACCACGTTCAACTGTACAAACAATAGTACGTATAAACACCATGGGACCACGCAGCTGTCATACTGCTCGGGAAGGAGACGCGTTCTGTCTCCTAGAGATGAACGTACTTTGGTGCGAAAAGTGCAAATCAATCCCAGAACAACAGCAAAGGACCTTGTGAAGATGCTGGAGGAAACAGGTACCAAAGTATCTATATCCACAGTAAAACGAGTCCTATATCGACATAACCTGAAAGGCCGCTCAGCAAGGAAGAAGCCACTGCTCCAAAACCGCCACAAAAAAGCCAGACTACGGTTTGCAACTGCACATGGGGACAAAGATCGTACTTTTTGGAGAAATGTCCTCTGGTCTGATGAAACAAAAATAGAACTGTTTGGCCATAATGACCATCGTTATGTTTGGAGGAAAAAGGGGGAGGCTTGCAAGCCGAAGAACACCATCCCAACCATGAAGCACGGGGGGGGCAGGATCATGTTGTGGGGGTGCTTTGCTGCAGGAGGGACTGGTGCACTTCACAAAATAGATGGCATCATGAGGAAGAAAATGATGTGGATATATTGAAGCAACATCTCAAGATATCAGTCAGGAAGTTAAAGCTTGGGTCTTCCAAATGGACAATGACCCCAAGCATACTTCCAAAATTGTGGCAAAATGGCTTAAGGACAACAAAGTCAAGGTATTGGAGTGGCCATCACAAAGCCCTGACCTCAATCCTAGAGAACATTTGTGGGCAGAAATGAAAAAGCGTGTGTGAGCAAGGAGGCCTACAAACCTGACTCCGTTACATCAGTTCTGTCAGGAGGAATGGGCCAAAATGTACCCAATTTATTGTGGAAAGCTTGTGGAAGGCTACCCGAAACGTTTGACCCAAGTTAAACAATTTAAAGGCAATGCTACCAAATACTAATTGAGTGTATTTAAACTTTTGACCCACTGGGAATGTGATGAAAGAAATAAAAGCTGAAATAAATAATTCTCTCTACTATTATTCTGACATTTCACATTCTTAAAATAAAGTGCTGATCCTAACTGACCTAAGACAGGGAATTTCTTACTAGGATTAAATGTTAGGAATTGTGAAAAACTGAGTTTAAATCTATTTGGCTAAGGTGTATGTAAACTTCAACTGTATATACACACACACACACAAATAATTTACTTTACACATTACTGTTTTTATACAGAATTAGTGGAGGGGCTTAGACAAAGGCACTGAACAGTAACCCACGTAGATAACACCCAAACACTAGCGCTAACATCAGCAAATACATTCCACATCAGCTAGATTGCTGTTGCTTATTGAACTGCACCAAGGCACCTGTGGAGGCCCATCCTACACTTAGCTAGTGCTGTGTCCTCAAACCACCAGTGGAGCAGAGCTCTGAGGCGAACACCAAACGTGAACACACCCAGTGGAGCAGAGATCTGAGGCGAACACCAAACGTGAACACACCCAGTGGAGCAGAGCTCTGAGGCGAACACCAAACGTGAACACACCCAGTGGAGCAGAGCTCTGAGGCGAACACCAAACGTGAACACACCCAGTGGAGCAGAGATCTGAGGCGAACACCAAACGTGAACACACCCAGTGGAGCAGAGATCTGAGGCGAACACCAAACGTGAACACACCCAGTGGAGCAGAGCTGGATATAAAATGAAATATAGAAACCAGCTGAAAGAAAGGTCACATTATAAAGATGAATTACAGAAACCAGCTGAAAGAAAGGTCACATTATAAAGCTGAAATAAAGAAACCAGCTGAAAGAAAGGTCACATTATAAAGCTGAATTACAGAAACCAGCTGAAAGCAAGGTCACATTATAAAGCTGAAATAAAGAAACCAGCTGAAAGCAAGGTCACATTATAAAGCTGAAATAAAGAAACCAGCTGAAAGAAAGGTCACATTATAAAGCTGAAATAAAGAAACCAGCTGAAAGAAAGGTCACATTATAAAGCTGAAATAAAGAAACCAGCTGAAAGCAAGGTCACATTATAAAGCTGAAATAAAGAAACCAGCTGAAAGCAAGGTCACATTATAAAGCTGAAATAAAGAAACCAGCTGAAAGAAAGGTCACATTATAAAGCTGAAATAAAGAAACCAGCTGAAAGCAAGGTCACATTATAAAGCTGAAATAAAGAAACCAGCTGAAAGCAAGGTCACATTATAAAGCTGAAATAAAGAAACCAGCTGAAAGCAAGGTCACATTATAAACCTGAATTATAGAAACCAGCTGAAAGCAAGGTCACATTATAAAGCTGAATTTTAGAAACCAGCTGAAACCAAGGTCACATTATAAAGCTGAATTACAGAAACCAGCTGAAAGAAAGGTCACATTATAAAGCTGAATTCTACAGACAAAGCTAGAGGTGTTCAGCACCAACTCTAAACTGCAGAGGTCATTTGGGCTGGTGGGACAAAGTTACTGAACTGCCCCACCATCGGCTCACCTACTAACACACGTCTAACACCAACAATCTGTTTATTAAAACGAGGCAGTAACAAACACTAGAACCTGTACTGCTTGACGAGACAGTAACAAACACTAGAACCTGTACTGCTTGACGAGGCAGTAACAAACTCTAGAACCTGTACTGCTAGACGAGGCAGTAACAAGACTCTAGAACCTGTACTGCTTGACGAGGCAGTAACAAACACTGGTGGGACAAAGTTACTGAACTGCCCCACCATTGGCTCACTTACTAACACACGTCTAACATCAACAATCTGTTTATTTAAAAAAAACACTCAACTTGTGCTTTCACCCTGAACAGGAAAGTAAAGCACAGGTATAAACATTTAAATATCTAATACAAAAAGTACAGTAGAGCTTTGGGTCATAACAGAGATTGCTGGATCAGAGAGAAAGGAAAAGGTCCAGAGATTTGGGGTCAATTCTCTGACTTCAATAGTGCACTGAATTTTATACTGGAAAACAAAACTCCTGTATAGCTAACCTGGATGTAATCATTAGTCCAAAACATTTAGCAATGGAAACCGTTTACTCCAAGTACTCTAAATTCCATGTCTAATTTCAGATTCCTGAATAGGTTCATATTCAAATGAGATTGACCCACGATCTTGAGCCGGATTGGCTGGACCTCCTGTCACTCATCCTTGTCATAGTGGAAATTATTCCCGTTGGTTATTTCGCCATTGTTTTCACCGTTGGTTTTGTTGTAGGGGTGGGCCCAGGTTTTGGCCTGAAGGACCTTGGGCAGCCTCTTGCCCTTGGTGTAGGCATGGTACCAGAAGTTGAGGAAGAGGAGGAGGAAGACCAGGCCATAGAGGCCGATTATGTAGATGAAGATGGGGAACTGGTAGGGACAGTCCTTCATGAAGAAGTACTGCCAGATGTGGGTGGTCACGATGACAAACTGGATCTGAGGACAGACAGAGGACGGTCAAATATTACTCGTTTTTAACATAATTATTGGACCATCCCAAGAATCATATCCTTGTTCATAAAAACGTATGACTATTCATTCTAATTAAACTTCAACTCTCACACTGGTCTAGCGCAGCACGTACCAGCTGAATAGTGGTGAGGTACTTTTTCCACCAGAGGTACTTCTGGTAGGCGGGCCCCAGGGCAGACAGGCCGTAGTAGGTGTACATGATGACATGAACCACACAGTTCAACAGGGCATGGAACGTTCCCTGGCCACCTAGAGGAAGAGAATAGAAATGAGCAGTTATGATTTTTTTGTTCTATAGGGCGATGCTATCCCTAAATGGGTTTGTTTCTGTGTTCCACTGCGACAACAGCTACTAAGGAAGACAACGTGCTGAATACTGCCATTTGTCTGGTAGAGCCCTCCATTACATAAATCTGCTGGTATGCCCCATTAGGAGTTGTATGACACCAACGTGCTAATTCAGTCACGGTACCAACTCAAGCACTATACTGTACCTGCAGCGAACCGGACCCCGAACCACCAGGTGAAGGGCATGACAGAGTGATGATAAACATGGAGGAAAGTAATCTGACTGTTCTTCTTCCTCAGAACAAAGAAGATCTGAAAGAAGGGAGAATTCATCCATTTAACTTAAAGGCCCAGTGCATTATCTTGGTGTTTATATCATATTGTACAACAGCAGGTGAAACGAACACTGTAAAAGTGTGATGAAATATGATCAGTGTCATTTCCTAAAGGTTGCTGGACCTTCTTGCATGAGCGGGTGTGCGCTTTTCATGGTGACATCGCCATGTGGTAAATTGGTGAATAAAGAGTGTTCCAAACCGCTCTGCCAAAAACACACTCTCCCCACTCAGACCCCTTCCAGATAGTCCTAGTAAAATTATTGCTTGAGAAATATTTTGAATTGAATGGAAATCTATTATTGGTAAGGTACTTGATTGTTACCCAGAGATGATTTCATACAGATATTAAAACAGCTGCATTGGGACTTTAACAGAACGGACAACTGAACAAGCGAGACACAGACAGTCAGAAAGCTGTGCTAAAGGGAATCAACTTACTGTGTCCAACATCTCTATGAATTTTGAGAAGTAGTAGAGCCAACAGGTCCCAGCCATCTAAAGGACGAGAGAGTAAAACCATCAAATTCTAAATGGTGGTGACCTAACAGGCCTCACCACACAACTAATGACATTATGCAACACAGAACACGTGGTGTGAATCACAGCTATGGAATGTCCTGCTCTCAATGATTCTTTGTTCCAACAGTTTGTTAGCATTGTAGAGTCAGTGGAGGAATTGATATTGTGAATGGGTGTAAATAGGGGAAAGGAACTGCCAGTACTAGTAGTTTCAAGCTCTCTGCCTGTACTGTAGCAGGTAAAGTCACATTCCACAGCTCTTACCCTCACTGCCTGCGGCGAGTCCGAGTAGTCCACTAGGTCACAGTGGAACGTGTAGCCCGTCCCCCAGCCCGACATCACATACTACAGGAAGAGACAATGAATTAAGATCAACATACTCCAAATCACAACACAGTGGTTGTTGTACTTGCTCTCCTTTAAACAAAAACTAGATGCCAACTGAAATGCATCGTCTTTAAATGTAAACTAAAGAGTGTAGTGTGAAGTATTACAAATTAGAAATCACAATTGTTTAGATTTTTGCTGCTTGCCTGACAGACTGTACTGCTTGACGAGGCAGTAACAAACACTAGAGCCTGTACTGCTTGACGAGGCAGTAACAAACACTAGAGCCTGTACTGCTTGACGAGGCAGTAACAAACACTAGAGCCTGTACTGCTTGACGAGGCAGTAACAAACACTAGAGCCTGTACTGCTTGACGAGGCAGTAACAAACACTAGAGCCTGTACTGCTTGACGAGGCAGTAACAAACACTAGAGTCTGTACTGCTTGACGAGGCAGTAACAAACACTAGAGCCTGTACTGCTTGACGAGGCAGTAACAAACACTAGAGACTGTACTGCTTGACGAGGCAGTAACAAACACAAGAGCCTGTACTGCTTGACGAGGCAGTAACAAACACTAGAGCCTGTACTGCTTGACGAGGCAGTAACAAACACTAGAGCCTGTACTGCTTGACGAGGCAGTAACAAACACTAGAACCTGTCAGAAGTCCATTGAGAAAGAGACCCACCTCATAGCACATGTAGAGGGACAAGACGACCACGCTGAAGTTGTAGATGATGAGAACTTCTTTGAGGTGGAAGGCCTTGTGGTTCTCCATGAGTCTGGGCCCCAGCCGCGTCACAAAGTAGATATACGCCACGATTACTACGGTCTGGGGGAGCGGTGATGACATGAGAAACCAGTCTTCTGTCCTGGGGTCTGGACAGCAGAGAAGGGTTGAGTGTGATTCAACAGAACTCAATACATCATGCCATCTAGCCAACCATTCAACTGAGATACACCAACAATATGAACAAGGTTAAGATTTAGAGTCGATTCCTATGGCTTTTAATCATCAGCAACATTTCATCAACCCCAGCTAGATGAACAGTAAATATCTGTCCGTTTCCACCAAGGAACACATTGGAAGAGAATGTTGCATAATGCATGTTATCCTCTGGCTTCCACTGGAATTGTACATTTACCTGTTTATACCAAAACTTTAAATGTATGCATCGCTGTTGGACAGCAGTTATTGATGGATCCTCACCTGCATTCTTCATGAAGTTTTCATACCAGAGTCCGGACCTGGCCGTTAGATCCCTGAACCCCATGTCTCCCTGAGCTCCTGTAGCCGTCCTGGAGGAGGAAACACACAGGTCAGAGATCAGTGCTGTGACAGAGGTAAGACATTGGCCCTTGCCATCTGGGATCCTTGGGACATCACCCCATTAAAGTAGAAATATATAAGGGTTAGGTAAGGGTTAGGTAAGGGTTATGGTTAGGTAAGGGTTAGGTAAGGGTTAGGTAAGGGTTATGGTTAGGGTTAGGTAAGGGTTAGGGTTAAGGTAGGGACGTCCCAAGGATTCCATATAGCACTAACCAAGAGGTCAGATGTATAAGTTTAGGCAGTCCTACAGTAGTTTTCTTGGACGGGATGATCCACATGAAATAACATCCCTTAATCTCCACTGTACTCTCCACTTAAATGGTCATAAAATGGACATTATCTAGTCCCTCTAATAAATATGCATGTACCATATTCAAATACTCTGTGACTAAAGTGGATGGGTCATATACAATATACCAGCCCTGAATGAAAGGCTGCCTGATCAGCATTTCTCTCTCCTCTCGGTCAGTATCTCACTGGAAGACAAGGGAAGGAGTGTTGACAGTACAGTGGCCATCAGTCAGGCTTCCTCACCCATAGGGCTCTGGTAGGGCACTAAATAGTGAACAGGGTGCAATTTGGAAATACAGACAGTCACCGTGCAGGGAACAGCACAGCACTCATTCACTGGAGTGTGTGGCACACAGTAATTATAATGAAGACAATATTATAAGAATTATGTTATAAAACTAATAGCCCATGTAGTCATACTCAATGTCTTCCTATTCAAGACGGCCTGCTTTCTAAATATCAGTCCCAAGCTGACATGCCTGTTGCTATGCGGGAGGGAAAGATTAGGATAACAGACACAGAACAAGGAGCAACACTGGATCGGTCAACCAAGGATAGCTCCCTCCCTGTTAATGGTTATGGATAAATGTTACTATCCTGACATCTCTCTCTTCATCTCTCTCTTCAATAAAACCAAAGCCTGAAGACACATGATGCCAAGCCAGAGAACAAAGCTCCATTCTATATCAATTAGGCCAATAGTCAACACAAGTGGATTGCTGACTGACATATACATGTACATCATGTCCATGTCAGATTTCCTTTCAAACAGTCTACTGCAAACTAAACCAGCAGACAGCTAAGCCTTCATGCCATATATCATAAGCTGCCTAACATGATGTAGGCCTAAGGAACAGTCAAACACAACATTTACAGCCATGTGAAGCAGTCACTTCATCACTGGAGACACCAAGAAACCTACAGTACCAATTCTAAAGAGCTACACAATACAAGATCATCCAACTTGCCTGAAACTATACATTCAGTCCTTTGGAAGTACTTCACTTAAACGTATTCCAAAGTACAAACAAGTATTGTGCGCTGTGTGTAGTTGAGAAGAGCCTTCTCCAACTCAAACCCGCAGTCTACATCACAGTCTACGAATCCAACAGACCGTGTAGAAAGTGCCAGATAACAGGATACACGGTGTTATCTGGCAAAGCCTGCCGTGTGAAACTTCCTCAAGATAAATAAAACTTTAAAAGGATGCATTATACAGAAATCACTCTGCCATTTCCTGGTTGCTAAAATTCTAATAGCTTGCCTAATTTCAGTATGTGACACAAAACAAGCGAGTAGAGAATCATTGTACCGTCTAAACCGCTGTGAAATATATTTTCCATAAACAAAGATATTGTATTTTCAGCTGGTGTACAAAACAAAAAGTAAAAGATGCAAAAAGGAAACTTTACAGGAAGCATAGAAATAACACACATAGAACAGATCTACCACATCTTATACTTGCTTGCAAAGAGTGACAGATCTATAACTCACATCTATGTGAATTTGGTCAGGTCGCCCCAAAAGTTAACTACCTTTTAACAAATGCTGTCTGTTTTATTTTTTAAAGTCCAATGCAGCCATTTTTATCTCAATATCAAATCAATTCTGGGTAAAAAATTAAGTACCTTTCTGTGATTGTTTAAATGAAAATGATCAAAAAGAAACAAAATAGCTTCTTAGAAAAGAGCAATTTCTGTCTGGGAGTGGTTTGAGTGGGGAGGGGGAAACTGAAAACTAGCTGTTATTGGCAGAGAGGTTTGGAACCATTTCTTAATGGTCTGTTAACTAATATACTGCATGATGTCACCAGGCAGGCCAAAACCCCATCCCACCAAAACAGGCAGTCTTTTTAAAATGGCATGAATATAAGTTTGACAATTTCACAGTATTATTCCAACCTCAGTGTGGAAATGTATACATATAAAACACAGGGATATCACATTTGATTGCACTGGGTCTTTAAGGGAAGAGTGGTTAAGAGGGAAACAGTGGCCTTTTCTCAATGGCACCTGCTCTACTCCTGCATTCTCTCTCGTATCTCAAATCAAATCAAATTGCTTTTTACATCAGCCGATGTCACAAAGTGCTATACAGAAACCCAGCTTAAAACCCCAAACAGCAAGCAATGCAGATGTAGAAGCACGGTGGCTAGGAAAAACCTAGGAAGAAACCTAGAGAGGAACCAGGCTCTGAGGGGAGGCCAGTCCTCTTCTGGTTGTGCCGGGTGGAGATTATAACAATTCATGGCCATTAAGGCCAGTTCTTTCTCCAAGATGTTCAAATGTTCATAGATGACCAGCAGGGTCAAATAATAATCCCAGTGGTTGTAAAGGTTGCAACAGGTAAATACATCAGGAGTGAATGTCACTTGGTTTTTCAGTACAATAGAGCGCATATAGTAGCATATCGTTTTTAAATGTTTACATGCTTTTCTCCTTCGAGAAAACAATAGCTGATTCAAAAGGCCAGATTTCTAAACTCTTCCCTGAAGGATACATCTGTGCTTCCTCACCAAAAGGAGGCTATCAAGGTGGGGAGGACAGTCATCCGTTTGCCTACTAAACTATTTGACTCACTCCTCGACCACTTGTCCGTTACCGGGTCACGGAGGAGAGAGGATGGACGTTTGACCAGACGAGAAAATGCCATCGTCTTAGTGGAGCAGGTCAACCCTACCCAGGGCCATCACTACACCCACGCAGGGGGATGATGCATGGGACATTCAACACTAAATTTCCCTATATAACTTAGATCAGAGTACAAGTAAGCCTACAGGATATGCCTGAACTGGCTTTACAGGTTCAAGCACCGGGTTTTCCTGTATAAAACCTAAATAAGTTGAGTTGAGCCGAGGGCAAATGTTACTACTGCAAACAGAATAAATCAATCAGAACGCTGAACACACCAACGTAATCATTAACTAATGGCATTAAGATCAACATAATGCAATAGTGTAGTAGGTGATTCCTTGGGCCTACTGCACTACCATGTGGATCTACACAACACTTTACAGGTCATGCAGGATTCCTCTTTGACCCATAAGGGGTGCGTTCGTAAATTCACTGTGGCTATCTATTCCGATTTCAGAGCACTCTCGCCTGAGTGGGCCAGAGCGCAGAATAACTGATGAATTTATGAACGCTCAACACCGGTTGAATATGGCCGTTGTCAGTAAACATTGGCAAAAATTGACTGCCGTTGTGAGGTCAGAACGCTCGGGTCAACCCTACTCCTCGTTCCAGAGCGTGCTCTGAATTTACCAACAGGCAATCTGACAATTTACCAACACCCAGAGCGCACTCTGGCACTCCATATTGAATTTAGGAACACACCCAAGGTGTGGTGCTACACAATGGGATAGCAGTGGAGGTCTGAGTCATGGTGACACCATTATAAGACACACACACACACGTTTGTTTCAGTTTATGCAATTGACACCTTTCCTGTCTGACAGCTCCCACCCCGTACGAAAAAAGAACACTGCGTCCAAAATAAGTATGTTTTACTGCAGTACTTTTGCAGTGTAACTGCAGTTAGAGTGCAATGACTGTGTCCAAAATACCACAGTAAGGGATGCTGATGAAGCTAGTCCAACCGGCCGCCAGACGGCACTATTATTCCTTTTACGTAAGTACTAGCCGGTCGCCGGGGGACACGAGTGTATAGCCGGATGGGCTGAGAAGGGTGTAACAATTCTGGTGGGAGCGAAAGACACTGAGCTAGCTAGCTAGGACTTCGGTACACAGCAGGCAGGATAGGTAGCTAGCTAGGACACGGTAGACTGTGTCCTTCAACCCCCGCCTGTTGGGCACCGATTTCCCACAGTTCTGTTAACGACGGCGAGGGCAGATGTTTGGCAGGTGTTAGCGAAGGACACTGTGTGCTAGCTAGCTGTGCAACACAGGTAGCTAGCTATGACACCGGTAGACTGTGTCCTTTGCCCCCCAAAAAAACTCTGATAATACTTTTATTTCCTTTTTTACCCACATTTTTTTTATCGTATAGACAATAAGGTGAAATCCAGAAAACCAGTCAGTATCTGGTGTGACCACCATTTGCGACAACTTCTTCGCAGAGTTGATTAAGCTGTTGATTGTGGAATGATGTCCCACTCCTCTTCAATTGCTGTGCAAAGTTGCTGGATATTGGCGAGAAATGGAACTGTCGTACACGTCGATCCAGAGCATCCCAAACATGCTCAATGTGTGACATGTCTGGTGAGTATGCAGGCCATGGTAGAACTGGCCATGGAAGGCCGTGCATTATCATGCCAAAACATGAGGTGATGGCGGTGGATGAATGGAACGACAATGGGCCTCAGGATCTCGTTAAGGTATCTCTGTGCATTCAAATTGGCATCGATAAAATGCAATTGTGTTCGTTGTCTGTAGCTTATGCCTGCCCATACCATAACCCCTCTGCCACCATGGGGCACTCGGTTCACAACGTTGACGTCAGCAAACCGCTCACCCACACACGTACTGCCAAATTCTCTAAAAGGTCGTTGGAGGCGGCTTATGGTAGAGAAATTACTATTAAATTCTATGGCAACAGCTCTGGTGGACATTCCTGCAGTCGGCATGCCAAATTTACGCTCCCTCAGAACTTGAGACGTCTGTGGCTTTGTGCTGTGTGACAAAACCGCACATTTTAGTGCAGCCTTTTATTGTCCCCAGCACAAGGTGTAATGATCATGCTGTTTAATCAGCTTCTTGATATGCCACACCAGTCAGGTGGATGGATTATCTTGGCAAAGGAGAAATGCTCACGAACAGGGACAGAAACACATTTGTGCACAAATTGAGAGAAATTAGCTTTGTGTTTATGTAAAATTTCTGGGATCTTAATATTTCAGCTCATGAAACCAACACTTTGTAGCGTTTATATTTGTGTTCAGTGTATAGTTTGTCCTCGGTTGTTGTGTGCCTTTGTTTGCTGAATTCCATACTGTTTAATAAAATGCAACCACCGACTGTTTCCTCATTGCTGTTGATATAACATTGCAAATCAGCTCGATTGCACGTGCCAATTGATTCTCAACAAGGAAACAGTCAGTGGTAGTATTTGATTAACGTTTTATTATTATTTTCAGCAGACAGAGAAAGGTACGCAACAAGACAAAGGGTACAGGTTAAGAATGTCAATGTTTTACGTATCGACTGCACAGCAACCCACAAATCGAATGACTCGGTGGTTCATTTAAAAAATGTTAAATAAAAAAGTCTGCGCTCAAATCAGTGGATGAAATCATTGTGGAGATGAGGTACTTGGCTATTTAAATACAGGACTGGGTTGGTAAAAGGAGAATCCTTTCTGTCACCGCTCCAGACATATACAAATTCAGTGAGTGATGAAGTATTCCAATAAGGCCCGGTTGCATAAAACATCTTACATGCATTTCCTCCTTAAAGTTTCCTCAACTTTAAATCAGTTGCACAAAACATTTTCCCCCCTTAAATTATGTGAACAGTTAAGGGTGTCCATGCTGTCCCTCAGCTGCTTCATTCAGTATCTGGGGAGAAAACATCCACCAGCTAAACAGTGGAAGGTGAACTCCAAGCCCTACGTTTTATCTTATCAATCAGTTCGTTTCTACTTTCCTGAACGTAGACATATTTTGCGATCTTTGACAAGACCGTCAAGTCGGTGAATCAGTCCGTCTCCATGGTAACCGGGGAGTCTTTCTGCCGTACATGCCTTCAAACTACCGTAAAACCCTTAAACGAAGCCCTTCCTTAAGGAAATGCACCCTTAAACAATTCCCTTAGGTAAAGGGAAATTATTCCTTAAGGGAACATTTAAGATATTATATGCAACTGGGCCCAGAAGACTCCATCAATTAAGTTACACAGAAAGGACTTGTGTCATAGTAATCCCGGCAGTAACTGGTCAGTCAAGACTCATCACCGGCCCGTGAAGACCGGAGCCAGAGAATTGGCAGGGAGACCAGATGAAAAAAGGAATCTTCAGCGATGCAACACAGAATAACAAGAATCCCAATAGTTGCAAAAGTGGATGCCACAACACGGACTTCAAATAAAAAATCCCTTCAAACTGTGACGTGACTGTCAACGTGTTTAACCTATATAGTATACGGTTATTATTATTATTATTATTATTATTATTATTATTATGACGTCCGCACAGTGTAGACTAATAAAGTTATTTATTATTCAGTGTATGAATGATCTAACAATCACATAATGTGATATATACCGTAACATAGCCTAATTCACAAACCTCCAATATTGTCCTCCAGTGCCTCGCCTGTTGAGCAGCTGTGAGCATTTGATGAAAGTGGTGTCAAACTCTATTTAACTATTTACAGGGAGTCCCCTAGTCCCCTAGTCTCCTAGTGCCCTAGTCTCCTAGTCTCCTAGTGCCCTAGTCTCCTAGTGCCCTCCCTACTGTGTAACTGCGGTGCATTGATACAAAAAGAGGGCGGAGAATGAGCCTGACGTTTGCTTTCTTCGGCAAACCCGTCGAAACGGATTGGCTAAATCCTATTTTATCAAAGAAGGTTCAAGAAAAATTAGGAGGTTTACATTAATACCGGAATATGAATCACTCCTATTATTATAATTATAATTTTTATGGTAAAGTATGATGGTCATATTTTGCGATCAGTCATACTTACATACTTCAACAAACACACTTCCAGGCCTGTGTCTCAAGCACAGTGGAATGACATACAAGCATGAGGAACAAATGTCAAATCAATCAAAATGCAAACATTTGAACCAACATGATTATACAGAAGACTGACAGTCTAAATCACTTGTATCTGTTTAAGTGTAGTAGGGCATCCTACACTTTATAGGTATTCCTATGTAAACAGGATTGCCATTAGGAGACAACAACAATACAGTGCTGATTTCAGATAGGGAAATGACAACAGAATAAATAATTAAAATGTCCCGGGGCCAAGAGAGAGACAGAGACATGGCTGACTGAAAGATTTGTGTGTGAATGGATGACAGAAAGGCGGGTCTCTTGAACTTCATGTTCAAAGAGGCTATGGGGGCGGGTTTGCTCCAGTTCTGCTGGTTTTACTCTACTCATCATTGGAATAATGGAAAGCTGATGTAAAACTCAATGTTACAGATTCTATAGCTCAGTGCCGATACCCAGACATAGGTTTAAATGCACAAATCACCAACAAAAATGAAAAAGATAAATCAGCTATTATAACAGACATTAGGTGTTAAACTGCATTTGTAGTTTTAGAGAAGTCTTCAGTAGCACCATGATGATATTCTTAAAACTACACATATCCTCTTCATATTTATTTGGACAGTGAAGCTTTTAATTTGGCTATACTCCAGTATTTTGGATTTGAGATCCAATGTTTCATATGAGGCAACAGTACATAATGGCACCTTTTATTTGAGGGTATTTTCACCCTGTTTTAGCGATTAGAAATTAAATAACTTTATCTATCTAGTCCCCCCATTTGAAGGTGTCATAAGAATTTGGACAAACCACTTTATAGTATTACATTATTCAAGTTTAGTATTTGGTCCCATATTCATAGAAATGAATGTTAAATAATATGTTGTGTCATTTTGGAGAAACTTCTATAAGATTACAATGAATATGTTTCTGAACACCTCTACATTAATATGGATGCTACCATGATTACGGATAATCATGAATGAAACGTGAATAATGATGAGAAAGGAAGTTAGAGGCATAAAGATCATCATATTATTGGTTATGGTGAGAGGTTAGCATGTCTTGGGGGGTTTGATATGTGTGTCTGACTTTCTCAACATTATTCATTATTCATTCATGATTATCAGTAATCGTGGTAGCATCCACATTCATGTATAATTGTTCAAAAACATATTATATTCTTATTTACATTAAAATTGACTCCAAAATCACAACATTGTTTACCATTAATTTATATTAGGCACAACATAATCCAAAACACAACCAAAACAAACTGCAAATGCATCCAACAGGTTTGTAGCCATACACTTGATGTAGTCATTGCATGCTAGGCATATGGGACCTAATACTAAACTCATTTCTGAATGTAATACACTATAAGTGAATTTGACACCTTCAAATCGGGGGACTAGATAATTAAAGTGCAATCTTTAATTTCTAAACGGTAAAACAGATATGCATGATGACCTGGCCTCCACAATCACCCGACCTCAACCCAATTGAGATGGTTTGGGATGAGTTGGATCGCAGAGTGAAGGAAAAGCAGCCAACAAGTGCTCAGCATATGTGGGAACTCCTTCAAGACTGTTGGAAAATCATTCCAGGTGAAGCTGGTTGAGAGAATGCCAAGAGTGTGCAAAGCTGTCATCAAGGCAAAGGGTGGTTACTTTGAAGAATCTCAAATATAAAATATATTGGTATTTGTTTAACACTTTTTTGGTTACTACATGATTCCATATGTGTTATTTCATAGTTTTGATGTCTTCACTATTATTATACAATGTAGAAAATAGTAAAAATAAAGACAAACCCTTGAATGAGTAGGTGTGTCCAAACTTTTGACTGGTACTGTATATATAAAACAAATCCTGTACAGCTTTACTGTCCTAATACATATGTAGGGGAGTGTATGTCTGTTGGAGTACGGCTGTACAGGTAGGTGTGTTTATGCACCCTCATCACTGCTCCATGCATCTTCAAAAGCTGGGACAGAAAAATAACTCACGCTTGTTGTTTTTGTTTTTGAGTGAATGAAAGTATTACATACATTTCCTAAGAGCAAGCAAGCAATTGCAGTCATTGTAAACAAACGTGTTCTTAATTGAGTTGTCTGGATAAATAAATATAAAAACTGGGGGATGGTTCTGAAGCCTCAGAACCAGAGCATCACATCAATCAACCAAATTACAACACGGTCAAAACAAAACTACATCACTTATTGGGAAAATGAAGTGTTACCTGGCCCTAAATGGACAGTACACCAGGGCAAACTATTTGACCATGTTAACTGATCAAAACCTTGACAGACTTAGTGAGCACAGCCTTGACATTGAGAAGGTTAGACACAGGAGAACCTGGCTCCCTGTAGAGTCACTGCACCACAGCAGAACCTGGCTCCCTGTAGAGTCACTGCACCACTGCAGAACCTGGCTCCCTGTAGAGTCACTGCACCACTGCAGAACCTGGCTCCCTGTAGAGTCACTGCACCACTGTAGAACCTGGCTCCCTATAGAGTCACTGCACCACTACAGAACCTGACTCCCTGTAGAGTCACTGCACCAATGCAGAACCTGGCTCCCTGTAGAGTTACTGCACCACTGCAGAACCTGGCTCCCTGTAGAGTCACTGCACCACTGCAGAACCTGACTCCCTGTAGAGTCACTGCACCACAGCAGAACCTGGCTCCCTGTAGAGTCACTGCACTACTGCAGAACCTGGCTACCTGTAGAGTCACTGCACCACAGCAGAACCTGGCTCCCTGTAGAGTCACTGCACCACTGCAGAACCTGACACAGAGCTGCATTTCCTGAGAAAATGTAAAATAAATATAATACAATTGGAGTTTTATATTTCCCCAAAATTGAAATCATAATTTAAGGTTTCCAAGACCTCTCTGATGAGAACCGGCTAGCCGTCCTGTTTGGGGAGGATGTAGAGAGCTGTGGCTTGGCAGAACACTACATTGCTGCCTGCCATAAAAAGAAGGACAGGAGTAGCTATGTTTCCATTAACTTGTCCAGTGAGATGATATTGTTGGGCAACCAGTGAAGAACAAACATCATTGTAAATACAATTCATGTTATTTATTTTCCCTTTGGTTCTTTAACTATTTGTATGTAGCCATAACATGACATTCCTGTTAATGTTTTCTGTTCATTTTATTATCTATTTCACTTGCTTTGGCAATGTAAACATATGTTTCCTATGCAAATAAAGCCAATTGAATTGAGAGAGAGAGAACCCTATTCAGCCTTCTATTTCTCACCTATCCCTCAGGGGAAATGTGACAGCAACTCAGGCCCTATAGCCACATACAGTACCAGTCAAAACTTTGGACACACCTATTAATTCCAGGGTTTTTCTTTATTAAAACTATTTTCTACATTGTAGAATAATAGTTGAAGACATCAAAACTATGAAATAACACATAATGGAATCATGTAGTAACCAAAAAAAGTGTTCAAACGTGTTGATGACAGCTTGGTGACAGATCTTAATTTGATCACTAACTAGTGTATTCAAGGTTTAAAATGGCTTCTAAAGTTTGTAATTTCCACTTTAAAATGTGACTTATTTTTGCCCTAACAAAAAATGTATCAACCCCTACAAAAATGTCCATTAATAATAATCCACATAATTCACATTTTCTGTTGCTGTAGGATTATTTTCCTGCTGTAGCAAACTGACTCAAATTAAGACCCAACATCTGTAACACTACAACTACCATAATGCCACACAGTCCCTTAAATCGTTCAGATCTATTTCCTCGAACCAGGGTCTGTATTAAGGACTCAAGCACTGAGATGCAGTGCCTTAGACCACTGCGCCACTTGGGAGCCCAACTTTTATTTTTTACTCCATACATTTTCCCTGACACCCAAAAGTACTTGTTACATTTTGACAGGAAAATGGTCAAATTCACGCACTTATCAAGAGAATATCACTGGTCATCCCTACTGCCTCTGATCTGACGGACTCACTGAACACAAATGCTTCATTTGTAAATGATGTCTGAGTCTTGGAGTGTGCCCCTGGCTATCTGTAGAAATGTTTTAAAAGATAAGAAAATTGTGCCTCTGGTTTGCTTAATATAAGGAATTTTGACTGATTTATACTTTCACTTTTGATACTTAAGTATATTTAAAACCAATTACCTTTAGACCTTTACTCAAGTAGTATTTTACTGGGTGACTTTCACTTTTACTTGAGTCATTTTCTATTAAGGTATCTTTACTTTTACTCAAGTATGACAGTTGGGTTCTTTTCCCATCACTGCTCCATACAAAATGTCCAAAGAGTGTGCTTCACTGTCCAATTGGCAATGTTATCATTAGTAGTTGAAGCACTGCCCAGTTGTTTTTCGAATCACTTACAGCCCAAAGGGACAGTGATATGATCCCAATGGTTTAATTAGATGATCTAATTTGGCGTTAACCAGGTGGGTATCCAGCCTGCCTGAGCTGTGTTGGCACTCCCAGGGAATAGAGGCTAGCTCCCAGGCAATGCCACAGTCTCTTGGTGTGCCTGAGGGAGGTACATGTATCTAAAGGCCCAGACACAGAGGTTGTTGTTGTTGTATCTCTCCAGGTGTGGTGTTAGTCGGCCTACCTGGCTGTAGCTAAAATGTGCTCATATCTTTGCGACCGCCACACAGATAGGTGTGACCTGAAGTGTGTGTGCATACGTGTGGCGCACTCACCCTGAAGAACTTGGATGCATGAGCCAGACTTCAGGTCACAGAGCTGTACTTTCTGGTCTTTGGTACCCAATGAGAACACACAGATCAAGGGATTCATTGAGAGGTTATATACATGGACAAAGAAAAACATCTTTACTTTCACTACGTGTGTAAATGCTTTGTGACTGAGAGGAGAAACTGGAGGCCCTGGTTCTCTCAGATGAGACAGGAGTGTAGCTGTATAAGAGAGCACTTACACCAGCCTTTGATAAACATGAGCTCACAACACAGATCATTATTCACACAGAGGATGAGAGCAAGACAATTGACAGGGATAGACACAAGAGAACCAGGTTTGAGTCCATTTGTTTCAAACCCGGCAGAAATAAAATGATCATTCTGGTCCGAGTAGCATCAGGGGGGTAGAGGACAAAGGGAGAGTCAGTGACTGTAACACGGAGAGTCAGTGACTGTAACACGGAGAAAGGGAGAGTCAGTGACTGTAACACGGAGAAAGGGAGAGTCAGTGACTGTAACACGGAGAAAGGGAGAGTCAGTGACTGTAACACGGAGAAAGGGAGAGTCAGTGACTGTAACACGGAGAAAGGGAGAGTCAGTGACTGTAACACGGAGAAAGGGAGAGTCAGTGACTGTAACATGGAGAAAGGGAGAGTCAGTGACTGTAACACGGAGAAAGGGAGAGTCAGTGACTGTAACATGGAGAAAGGGAGAGTCAGTGACTGTAACATGGAGAAAGGGAGAGTCAGTGACTGTAACATGGAGAAAGGGAGAGTCAGTGACTGTAACACGGAGAGTCAGTGACTGTAACATGGAGAAAGGGAGAGAAGAACACACACACAGAAAGAGAGAGAGCGAGAGACCCTTTGAATTTAATTGAGAGAGGGATGAGGAAAGAGAGCAGTGTGGGTGTTAAACAAGTGATTGGGCAGGTTAGTATAACCAGTCTGTCCTGCTCTGTCAGCAGGGGGGCACCGCCTGGATTCCTATCATGTCTCTCTAAACTGTTCCTGAGTCATTTCCAACTCCTGAGACCCCAAGGGGCATACACTTTGTAACACCACCACAAAGCTGTTTCACAATCAGCCATCATGCTATCAGCTTTCACAATCCGTGGAGGGGATCATTGCTGCAGGCCTTGCATCAGAACAGAGGTATGCTGTGGAATGAGCATAGCAAAAGGGGAAAAGGAAATACCTTATTGACAGGTTTACAGAACGGAGTGTAGAGCCCATGTTAATTCTCAGATTATATCAGATTATATCAGATTATATCAGATTATATCAGAAAGACATAGACTGTCCCTTGTAGCGTCAGCTGTGCCCTTAGTCTAGTTGTGTCCATTTTGTATATATTTGTTTTTTATTTTATGCACTTTGAGATTATTCTGTATAATGAAAAGCGCTTTACAAATGTAATAACTGATTATTACAGACAGTAAATAATATTTTAAGCGCACAAACTTGCTATTATTCGTCTGATTGGTCAAAAGACGAATAATTGGAGGGCAGAGAAGGACATGGTAGTGTGGGAGAACGGAGCAGGGCAGGAGGCTAGGAGGCTGGAGGAAGGGAGCAGAGCGACAGTTACAACGCAAATCCCTCTGCAAACACAAGTGTACTCTCTGTACCATGGCTGGCACTGTGTGCCAATGCTAGTAAGGGCTGACCCAATGGGTACACACAGAAGGGGCTCTGTCTTTACACACACAGTCACATACAATTATCTCTTAACCGTTCATGGGCTCAGAATAGGTCAGTTGTTTAATATAAATGAGATACAATGCTTATGCTTATCCAGGACATACCTAACCCACACATACATACTGTAGCTAGCTAGACCATTCTAGAGGAGGTGGCTGAGAGACGGATCCTGGCCAAACTGCTGGCCATCATGGACAACGTCACCCACCCTCTGCATGGTTATGATGCAGAGGAGCACCTTCAGTTACAGACTGATCCCACCACGGTGTGCCAGAGAGCGCTAAATAAGTCCTGAGTGAATGAGTGATTACGGACCAGAGTTACTCACGGATGGATGCATAATTGTTAAACTAGGTCCTAACACCCCAACAGTTCCAGATCTATGTTGCCGACGGCACGGCACCCCGGTGAGGCATTATATAGTCCAATAGCTGCCGGCAGGAAGGACCTCCTGTAGCGCTCTCTGGCACAGCGTGGTGGGATCAGTCTGTGACTGAAGGTGCTCCTCTGCGTCATAACCATGGCGTGCAGAGGGTGGGTGACGTTGTCCATGATGGCCAGCAGTTTGGCCAGGATCCGTCTCTCCGCCACCTCCTCTAGAGACGTGTTCAATACTTATTTCACTCGCTGTATGTATGTCAGTCTCTCTTGGCGGAAAGTAGAGGAGAGATTGACTGCATCAATTCTTGTTTTTGTGATAAATATTGTGTTAAATTCCAAACTGTCTATCTAATCAACTTACAGTGCATTCTGAATGTATTCAGACCCATTCACTTTTTCCAAATTTTGTTACCTTACAGCCTTATTCTAAAATGGATTCAATTGTTGTGTTTCCTCATCAATCTACACACAATACCCCATAATGATAAAGAAAAAACTGGTTAAGCCATTTTAGCTAATTTATCTGATCAGCTTATTTACCCGAGAAGCATCACCGGCTTTAATGTTGGCTCCCCAGCACACCACAACCAGCTCTGTCAGGTTGGATAGGGAGCGTCGCTGCACAGCTATTTTCAGTTCTCTCCAGAGATGTTCGATCAGGTCCGTGCTCTGGCTGGGCCACTCTAGGACATTCAGAGACTTGTCCCAAAGCCACTCCTGCGTTGTCTTGGCAGTGTGCTGTTGTCCTGTTGGAAGATTAAACTTCACCACAGTCTGAGGTCCTGAGCACTCTGGAGCAGGTTTTCATCAAGGATCTCTCTGTACTTTGCTCCATTCATCTTTCCCTCGATCCTGACTAGTCTCCCAGTCCCTGCCGCTGAAAAACATCCCCAGAGCATGATGCTGCCACCACCATGCTTCACCGTCGGGATGGTGCCAGATTTCCTCCAGACATGACGCTTGACATTCAGACCAAAGAGTTTCATTTTGGTTTCATCAGACCAGAGAATCTTGATTCTAATGGTCTGAGAGTCATTTTATGTGCCTTTTACTGAGGAGTGTCTTCCGTCTGGCCACTCTATCATAAAGGCCTGATCGGTGGAGTGCAGCAGAGATGTTTGTCCTTCTTGTAGGTTCTCCCATCTCCACAGAGGAACTCTTGAGCTCTGTCAGAGTGACCATTGGGTTCTTGGTCACCTCCCTGACCAAGGCCCTTCTCCCAGAATGCTCATTTTGGCTGGGCGGCCAGCTCTAGGGAGAGTCTTGGTGGTTTCAAACATCTTCCACTTAAGAATGATGGAGGCCACTCTGTTCTTGGGGACCTTTAATGCTGCAGACATGTTTTGGTTCCTTCCCCAGAACTGTGCACAATTAAAAGAATAATAGGCCAATATTGCACAATCCATGTGTGTAAAACTCTTAGAAGACTCACAGTTGTAATTGCTACCAAAGGTGTTTCTAACATTTACAGGGAGCTGGAAACTTATGCAAGGACTATATTGTATTTATAATTTTTTCATTCTTAAAAAAATAATATATATATATATAATTTGTCTTCCACTTCGACATTCCAGAGTATTTTGTGTAGATTGTTGACACAATCCTGTCTCGAAGCTCTACGGACAATTCCTTCGACCTCATGGCTTGGTTTTTGCTCTGACATGCACTGTCAACTGTGGGACCTTATATAGACAGGTGTGTGACTTTCCAAATCATGTACAATCTACAATCAATTGAATTTACCACAGGTGGACACCAAGTTGTAAAAACCAATTCAGTTGTAGAAACATCTCAAGGATGATCAATGGAAACAGGATGCACCTGGATTTAATAGAAACACTGAGGAGAAATAGAGTAGATGTGGAGGTGAAGTTAAGTAGAGGGGAAGGCCTAGATAAATGGCAAAGGATGGGGGAAGTGAGTAGTAAGGGTAGATTTTACTATAGTATTAGGAAGAATATAAAACAAGTTGTGAATCACGGGTGTGCTGGGAATAGAAGAGATGAAGTGGTTCTGGGAAGATTAAGATTTGGACAAACAGGACTGTATTCAACATTGAAATTAATAGGAAAACATGAAAATGGGATGTGTGATGCATGTTTGGTAGGGGAGACAGTGGAACATGTGTTGTTATACTGTCAGTTATATGAGAGAGAAAGATTGTTTGAAGGAGTAAGGAGAGACGGAAATGGGGGTTAGATGGTATTTTTGGAAGGGGAGATGGAGGCAGTGAGGTAGATAGGGAAATTATATATTTTAGTAGGGAGACTGGTCTGACAATAAGAATATAATAAGTGTAAATTGCCATGGATGACCACACTCCTAAACAGTAGGTGGCAGGAGATGCAAATGATAGTTGCGATCCGCCAAGAAGCCCCAAAGAAGAAGGATGCACCTGAGCTCAATTTTCAGTCTCATAGTAAAGGGTCTTCATACTTATGTAGATAAGCTATTTCTTATTTATTTTTATATTTGCAAAAATTTCTAAAAACCTGTTTTCGCCTTGTCATTATGGGGTATTATGTGTAGATTGATGAGGGAACCAATTATTTAATCAATTTTAGCAAAGAAATTTTCCCCAAGTGGATCAATAAAGTATCTATCTATCTATCTATCTATCTATCTATCTATCTATCTATCTATCTATCTATCTATCTATCTATCTATCTATCTATCTATTTTTCTATTTATCTATCTATCTATCTATCTATCTATCTATCTATCTATCTATCTATCTATCTATCTATCTATCTATCTATCTATCTATCTATCTATCTATCTATCTATCTATCTATCTATCTATATATCATAAGGCTGTAACGTAACAACATGTGGAAAAAGTGAAGGGGTCTGAATACCTTCCGAATGCACTGTATATATAGCTCTGACAGACATACTTCAACCACCAGAAATCCCACCAGGTGTCTGTCCCACCACAGTCCCCAAATCCAGAAGGAATTCAAGGCAACGCACAGTATTGTATAGAGCCATGATCACATGGAATTCCCTTCCATCTCAAATGACTGGGAGTCCCATAGGGCGGCGCACAACTGGCCCAGTGTCGTCCTGGTTTGGCCGGGGTAGGCCGTCATTCTAAATAAGAATTTGTTCTTAACTGACTTGCCTAGTTAATAAATGTTAAATAAATTAAAAAAAACAGCAAAAGGTGCCTATCAGTCTTATTTAAACTCATATAGCAAGCTATCGCTCCCAGTCAACAAGGGGTTGCGCGCGGCCATGTTGTTACGTCAGGATATTTGAGTGCACTCATTGGTTCCTCTCTGATTCGGCCATCCAATCCAAACACATCTTACTGTTATCCGTCGTTAGATTGCATAAACAACTAATCCAATTGGACATGCGTTGACAGGCGAGGTTGTTTGGTGAAGAATACGAGCCCGATAGCTACATCATATTTACTCATTATGAGCAGGTTCGGGGGTCTGTTACGCCGGACCTTTGGGGTGATAAAAGAACATGTTGGCACCGACCATTTAGGAAATAAATACTACTGGCAGCCCGAGCAAAAGACTTGGACGGGTAAGTGGCTAACTTGTTAGCTAGCTCATCTCCAGAAAGTTTGACCTAGCCAGCCACCTCTGTCCTGTTGTCCTAGCTACATAACTGCGTAGCTACTAGCTAGTTACAAGTAGCAATCTTCTGAAACTCACCAATTTTATTATCTAACTACTTTAACTAGAAGCTACGCATTTAAATGCCTAGCTAACGTTAGTGATGTTATAGGCTACAAACTAGCAAATGTAAAAGTACCCATGTTAGCTGCTAGCTAAGATTCATTTCAATATGTAACATTATAGCTTGCTCAAACCGTGACCAAATATTTCTACACAATGATGAGATTATTTTAATCGAGATTATTCCATTAGTAGCATTGAATTCTGATTTCTTTGCTACATGTTATTGAGGTCTTGGCTGTCACTTTTTGTTTCATGTAAGATATGACCACTAGATGGAGGACGTGTACCTGTTTTGATATAATATCCCTAACAAATCACATCAGTTTCTTCAAAAAAATGCCATACACTCCTCTTCATTGTATGTTAATTGCAACACATTTGACACGTCAAAGCTCAGAAGCCCACCCCTGTTAAAACATCCCATCAATGCCATCAAAATATGGCACTACATAAATATTCAGTTAATCTCCCTCTACTCTTCAGACACTTTCCATTCAACCTTTCTTATGAGCTTGTAGAACGAGGTCAGATCTGTCAACTGAGAAATACGAGTCTGTATGTAGGCTAATGTATAAGCCAAGCCTCAGATGTGAGTCAGCAGGCTAAGCCGTGGTGACTGGCCACCGTTCTTAATAGTCAAGGTTGAGGACATTCAGGCTGTTCTGTAGACTAAAATAGCTTCCTTACCTCGTCCCCGTTCCTTCACATGACCAATGACTTGACGAGGCTTGACATTGTAGCAGAGATACTCTTCTTCAATTTATAACGTAAGGAGTGTGTGTTGTCACAGTATCTAGTTTGAACAATGCAAACAATCTGATTTAACGTGTCAGTACTATCTAGGAGAGAAAGGATATTTAGGATACATTTGGCCTTTAGATCATAATGAATTAAATTAGTATGGATGGGGAGGACCAGATCTTTTCTGAGAAATATCAACTCTCCACATACAAGTACAAGGGAGTTGAGCAGTGACTAGTGTGGGCGGATTGGAGCTCCGACTACGTTGAGTCGCTGTCAGTTGATACCTGAAATGGCTCTAAAACGTAGAATACCTTATGTAATCTGAGATTAAAATTGGCACATTCGCACTGAGTTGCCATTTCAGAGCAATAGAAACGGTCAGTGTTTTGTATAAAAAAATTATGGATTTCAGCAAACATTTAAATTTGACTCATTTATCCAGAGCGACATACAGTTAGTGCATACATCTTCAAACTGGTCCCCCGTGGGAATCGAACCCACAACCCTGGCGTTGCAAACGCCATGCTCTACCATCTGAGCTACACAGGACTATGTAAACAAAGACAGGGTTGTGGGTTCGATTCCCACGGGGGACCAGTATGAAAAAAGTATGAACATGTATGCCTGACTTTACACAGGTACACGGTAAGGGTTTAACATTTTACAGTATCGACTGACAGCGACTCGATGTAGTGAGAGGTCTAGTCCACCCACACTCGTCCTATTCAAATGGTTTGACTAGGTCAGCATTTTCAATCCATAAACCCGTGTTAACTTTATTAGTCTCTGTGAGGGACGACGTGTTTACTGTTGCCTTGTCGTTGTCGTCACGTTGTTTGTCTGCTAGACCTCATGTTCATCATTAACGTGAACTTACCGGTAAGTTATGTAGGTGGCTGGGTATTCAAACATCAAAGAGGCCTGTGTTCAGCACAATATAGGTCTAGGCCTAGGCTACTGCACATGGAGACCTCTTTTGTTATTCAGTCATTAGGCCTATGGTGATTTCTCAATGGGACCTCTCATGCATGAATAGCCTAGGCATCAAGTACATGCACACTTATGTCATCACATATTGGCTGTGTAATGACACGGGTCATAATGATCGTTTCTCCACTCACTCTTCCTCACCACAGGGAGGCCAGAGCTTCTAACACACACACACACACACACACACACACTTCAGAGAGGTCAATTTGAGAGATTTACATTTGACTTCTCTCTTTCTCACACACACCATTGGCATAGCACATAACCCCCCCCTCCATGTCCTCATTACATGCAGTGCAACAAGACGACTCACGGTCTGGAAGGTTCTCTACTTTTGATAGAATTAAACCATATTGGAATCACCATGGTCACAACCATAAACTGTCAACTCCATCTGCCTGATAGATTAAAATAGAATATGCATTTTGGTTCAACTATGTTACATTTAACTAGGTTTTAGAGTCATAAAGCAACTGAGGAAAAAACTAAATTGCTACTGTTTTTATCTGACGTCAGGAGTAACGCCCTTGAAATACTTTTATTTATTTTCTTAATATTCAGAAAAAATATTTGTATTACTGTTCTGCAACATATACTTATACTTTAACCAGACCTAAGGGATAAATGTTGTTTTATGTTCTAAATCTAGAAAAACATGTCAAAATGCTAATGAAATTAACCCTGGAGCATTTAATAGTGCTATAAAACAGGGTCATCGTCAGATCTCCCACAAGGTCAACAACGGGGACCCCCCCCCAAACCCCATCCCCCCCCCCCCCCCCCCAAAATGCACTGACAAAATGAACAAAAGAGATAAGACAAATGAAATCAGAAAACAATGCCTTGCTCGGACCTTGCGGACCACGAAACTGCGCTACATCACTGACACACACGCTCCTCTTTCTTTCGCTCACGTCAACCTTGTAGAAAGAAAGGGGATGTATTATTCAGTTCATATGTCTTGCTAAAGTGAGCTCTTTTTGATCTTAAACTGATAGGCCAAGCGTGGGCTGAGGCCCCGAGGCACAGACAGACTGCAGGCTCTTTACAACAGCTGGTGGAGGAAGAAATGAGAGAAAGCTGCTCTCTTTCTCTCTCTCTCTCTCTCTCCTATTTCTCTCTCTCTCCTCTCTCTCCTATTTCTCTCCTCTCTCTCCTATTTCTCAATTCAATTCAATTCACTTTATTGGCATGACGCAACAATGTACATATTGCCGAAGTATCATACATCAATATTTTTTTTCTATATATTTATATATATATATATATATATATATTTTTTTTTTTCTATTTTATATATATATATATATATATATATATATATATATATATATATATATATATATATATATATATATATATATATATATATATATATATATATATACACATATATTTTAAAAATATATATAATTACATCAAAGAACAAATAACAGGGGGGGAAAAAAATGCATTAAATATGTCAGGCACTGTCCCTCAACTTGTGTCAGGCAGCAACATAGCATGCTGCCAGCGCACAGCTGTCCATGTCTTCCCCCAAAAGGATCGGCAGCCTTTCTATTTCAGAGAGGTCCTCAAAGCCCCGGACTACTAAATTTGGGGAAGTGACTCTCTGATAGCTTTATATTTTTGACATTTTGTCAGGAAATGCAGCTCTGTCTCTTGTTCTGCTGTGGTGCAGTGGTTGCACAGCCTTTCCTCTACAGGGAGCCAGGTTTTCCTGTGTCTACCCTTCTCAATAGCAAGGCTGTGCTCGCTGAGCCTGTACTTTGTCAAGGTTTTCCTGAGGTTTTGATCAGTCACCATGGTCAGATAGTTTGCCATGATGTACTGTCGATTTAGGGCCAAATAGCACTGCATTTTGCTTTGTGTTTGTGTTTTCCAATAGGTAATGTAGTTTTGTTTTAGATGTTTTGTAATTTGGTTAATTCTTATTGATTGGATGTTCTGGTCCTGAGGCTTCAGTGTGTTAGTGGAACAAGTTTGTGAACTCAGCCCCTGGACCAGTTGGATGAAGGGACTCTTATCTTTGCTCAACTCTTGGTATTGCAGGGCTTGGTAATGATATGAGAGGGGGTCACTGTGTTTTAGGTGTTTCCAAAACTTAATTGCTCTTTTTTGAGTTTTTAATATTAGTGGATATCGGCCTAATTCTGCCCTGCATGCATTGTTTGTAGTTTTCCTCTGGACATGTAGGAGAATCTTACAAAGTTCCGCGTGCAAGGTCTCAATGGGATGTTTGTCCCAGTGGGTAAAATCTTGTTTTGTAAGTGGACCCCACACCTCGCTGCGATTGGTTCAATCACACATTTAATGTCCAGTCGAACTTATTTTTAAACCTAAATAGTTGTATTGTGTGCAATACTCTATATGTTTTGCACCAATTGAGAACTTTGGTTGTATTCCCTGGGATCTGGAATTTGTCTGGAAAATCATTATTTTGGTATTTTTGGGGTTTACTGTCAGGGCCCAGGTCTGACAGTACTGCTCTAGCAGGTCCAAGCTCTGCTGTAGACCATGTGCTGTGGGTGAAAGCAGGCACAGGTCATCTGCAAAGAGCAGGCATCTAATTTCCGAATTGTGGAGACTAACACCAGGGGCTGAGGACTTTTCTAGAATATTGGCCAATTCATTGATGTAAATGTTAAATAGCACAGGGCTGAGATTGCAACCCTGGCGCAGGCCCCGCCCCTGGTTAAATGATTCAGTTATTCAGTTTCTCTCTCTCTCTCCCTCTCTCTCCTATTTCTCTCTCTCCTATTTCTCTCTCTCTCTCTCCTCTCCTATTTCTCTCCTCTCTCTCTCTCCTATTTCTCTCCTCTCTCTCCTATTTCTCTCCTCTCTCTCTCTCCTATTTCTCTCTCTCCCCTCTCTTTAGTCAACTGTCTGTCCCTATCTGTCTGTCCCCTTTATTATACAGTATATTTTATGTACTTTATCATGCAGTATATTTTTGTACTTTATCATACAGTATATTTTATGTACTTTATCATACAGTATATTTTATGTACTTTATCATACAGTATATTTTATGTACTTTATTATACAGTATATTTTATGTACTTTATTATACAGTATATTTTATGTACTTTATCATACAGTATATTTTATGTACTTTATTATACAGTATATTTTATGTACTTTATTATACAGTATATTTTATCATACAGTATAATTTATGTATTTTAGTGCTCCTATTTTCTATTCCTCTCAGTCTGTTGGGCTGTATGGTTCTGTATGGTTTTGTTGGGCTGAATGGTTCTGTATGGTTCTGTTGGGCTGTATGAAACTGGGGCGTAAGTACTATAATGTGTGTTGTGTTCGGTTCTGTTGGGCTGTATGAAATTGGGGCGTGAGTAATATAATGCTGGGTTCGGTTCTGTTGGGCTGTAAGAAACTGGGGAGTAAGTAATAATGCTGTATGTTGTGTTCGGTTCTGTTGGGCTGCATGAAACTGGGGCGTAAGTAATATAATGCTGTGTTCGGTTCTGTTGGGCTGTATGAAACTGGGGCGTAAGTAATATAATGCTGTGTTCGGTTCTGTTGGGCTGTATGAAACTGGGGCGTAAGTAATATAACGCTGTGTTCGGTTCTGTTGGGCTGTATGAAACTGGGGCGTAAGTAATATAATGTTGTGTTCGGTTCTGTTGGGCTGTATGAAACTGGGGCGTAAAAAATATAATGCTGTGTTCGGTTCAGTTCTGTTGGGCTGTATGAAACTGGGGCGTAAGTAATATAATGTGTGTGTTGTGTTCGGTTCGGTTCTGTTGCCCAGGACAGAATTGGAAAAAGCAGAGGGAAAAATATTCCAGTGATAAAATATTCCTCCTCCATCTCTTTCCTCTCTCTGTACTCCAGCCCTTTTTGACGCCTGCCCAGAGCTGTGTAGAATATCAGTGGTTGTGTTACTATGTGAAAGGCTGGGCCCAGCAACATACTACAGTACCAATATACATGTACACTGAGAGACACTTTTAGCCTGGTTGCCAGTCCATTATAGCTTTAGCTAACTCCTTTTGGCTTAGAAATGCCCAAGAGGAAACAGACTGGCTATCTGATGAATGGAATGAGTACACAGAACAGACTATCTATACCTCTGCCATATAAATGAATAGTAGGCCTAACTCCATGCCCCTAGCCTGGTGGTTATTGGTTAGCCAGATCTGTTTCCAAACATGACAACAGGAGTTGGCTGAAGGCAAACTCGGCCTAGATCTGGCTACCAGGCTACGATGCCTCTCTCTCTGTGTCTCCGTATGTCCCCAGACTGGTCCAGCCTCACACCGCAGGGACGCCCTATCACACTGACTGGAAGAAAGCAAGGCATTCTGGAGATTGGCCCATTTGTCTTAATGGCAGGCGGGCTGCAGCACTGACGCCCATCCCCTCCTTTTATTTAGGGAGAGAGGAGAGGAGAGCTGACATTATCGCCCGCTGCAGGCGGATTGGAAAATAATTGCCTGTATGATTGCTATTTTTTTTCTTGCCTCTTTGAGGAGGTGTAGCCTTTGTCTTGGAATCAGTGGCTGCTCAATAGTGGACAGAGGAAAGGCAGCCTCTTTCATGTGGCAGTGAAAAGGATGTATTTTTAGTGCTATTCACTTAGCGCTGTATGCTATGCAGTTTTAATCTATTGGTCCGTGCGCTGTGGGAGGAGGAATCTGAGGGCTTCGGAGGTGCGCCACATTGTGAGAGAGGAGGAATCTGAGGGCTTCAGAGGTGCACCACACTGTGAGAGAGGAGGAATCTGAGGGCTTCAGAGGTGCACCACACTGTGAGAGAGGAGGAATCTGAGGGCTTCAGAGGTGCACCACACTGTGAGAGAGGAGGAATCTGAGGGCTTCAGAGGTGCACCACACTGTGAGAGAGAAAAGAGGCATTGACTTGTCCTCACCTCCTCTTCCTTTGTCTATTATTTATTTGATTCTGAGGCTCTGTTCCATGAAGTGAAAACTGAAAGGCTTTTGGTTGGTTCTGCCTTTTCAGGTTGTCTAGTGTGGGAGGTGTGTGTGTGTGTGTGTGTGTGTGTGTGCACGTTTGCAAACCTAAAGAAAGCGAGCTAGTGAATTCTCAACACTTCATGCCTTAGCACACTTAACACAACAACAGATGGCTGTGTGTCATCAGAGCGTTAATTCAGGCTGCATATATTCCATGGAAGAAGTCACAGCCGAGAGCGACTGGGGTCCAAATGGCTGTTTACTCAGCCACAAGCTGTCCCCGGGGGGAGATGAAGGAAGCTGTAGGCCTCTCTTCAACGCCAGCACTGGGTTTGTCATGGAGGCCTATGACCAAAGCTCCCTGGGGAATTAAATCATCTTCATTGAATAGCAACGTTGCCATGCTAGGGCTTTCAATGAAGGTTGTTTACCCATCATCATGCCAAGTTCGTCTAGCAGCTAGCAGTGTTTTCCTCCTATGGACACACATTAGCCAGTTCTTAAGTGTTCTTTTATAGAAACTGGTTTAGATTTAATAACATGTCAATCACCTCAAAAAGCACAAGATCAAGGATTTTGACACCCACCATCTAATTGTTTTGAAATTGTTTCTGTTAGAAACAGATAATATTAGCATTCCTGCAACATTATTTTGTTGAAATATAATTAGATCTTAGAGAAATTAAGCGAATTGATTGCACCCAAATTGGACATTTAAAATGTATAGGATTCAAATAATATTAAATAAAACCAATTTGGAACAAGCTTTTTTTTAACATGAGGAATCCAAAGACGTTTTGTTAACATAATTTTTTTATATGACTACGTTTTCTCAAAGCTCTGCAAAATATCTACTCCGATTGATATCCTTTGTATGTTTGGCTATTATTCTAATGAGCTCTGGCCCCAAAAAAGACGAAATTTGGTTGGTCCGGACCAAACCTGTACCAATCATAGACGTCAATGTTTCACAAGTTTGGACAGCACAGTATAGTACAATACAGTGAATTATACTGTGCTCTAGTTTGTGCTCTACGGACCCAGCAGCTTTGCAGTTCTTGATACAAACCGGTGCGCCTAGTAACTACTACCATACCCCGTTCAAAGGCACTTAAATCTTTTGTCTTGCCCATTCACCCTCTGAATGGCACACATACACAATCCATGTCTCAAGGGTTAACAATCCTGTCTCCTCCCCTTCATCTACACTGATTGAAGTGGATTTAACAAGTGACATCAATAAAGGATCATGGCCCGGTTGCATAAAACACCTTATATTTTCCTTAACTTTAAGTCAGTTGCACAAAACATTTTAAGGTGAATTTCCCCCTTAAATTAAGTGAAAAAGTTGAGGTCCCTTAACTGCTTCATGAGGTCCCTTAACTGCTTCATGAGGTCCCTTAACTGCTTCATGAGGTCCCTTAACTGCTTCATGAGGTCCCTTAACTGCTTCATGAGGTCCCTTAACTGCTTCATGAGGTCCCTTAACTGCTTCATGAGGTCCCTTAACTGCTTCATGAGGTCCCTTAACTGCTTCATGAGGTCCCTTAACTGCTTCATGAGGTCCCTTAACTGCTTCATGAGGTCCCTTAACTGCTTCATGAGGTCCCTTAACTGCTTCATGAGGTCCCTTAACTGCTTCATGAGGTCCCTTAACTGCTTCATGAGGTCCCTTAACTGCTTCATGAGGTCCCTTAACTGCTTCATGAGGTCCCTTAACTGCTTCATGAGGTCCCTTAACTGCTTCATAACTGCTTCATGAGGTCCCTTAACTGCTTCATAACTGCTTCATGAGGTCCCTTAACTGCTTCATGAGGTCCCTTAACTGCTTCATGAGGTCCCTTAACTGCTTCATGAGATCCCTTAACTGCTTCATAACTGCTTCATGAGATCCCTTAACTGCTTCATAACTGCTTCATGAGGTCCCTTAACTGCTTCATAACTGCTTCATGAGGTCCCTTAACTGCTTCATGAGGTCCCTTAACTGCTTCATGAGGTCCCTTAACTGCTTCATGAGGTCCCTTAACTGCTTCATGAGGTCCCTTAACTGCTTCATGAGGTCCCTTAACTGCTTCATGAGGTCCCTTAACTGCTTCATAACTGCTTCATGAGGTCCCTTAACTGCTTCATAACTGCTTCATGAGGTCCCTTAACTGCTTCATGAGGTCACTTAACTGCTTCATAACTGCTTCATGAGGTCCCTTAACTGCTTCATGAGGTCCCTTAACTGCTTCATGAGGTCCCTTAACTGCTTCATGAGGTCCCTTAACTGCTTCATAACTGCTTCATGAGGTCCCTTAACTGCTTCATAACTGCTTCATGAGGTCCCTTAACTGCTTCATAACTGCTTCATGAGGTCCCTTAACTGCTTCATAACTGCTTCATGAGGTCCCTTAACTGCTTCATAACTGCTTCATGAGGTCCCTTAACTGCTTCATAACTGCTTCATGAGGTCCCTTAACTGCTTCATGAGGTCCCTTAACTGCTTCATGAGGTCCCTTAACTGCTTCATGAGGTCCCTTAACTGCTTCATGAGGTCCCTTAACTGCTTCGTTCAGTATGGCTATTAATGTAAATAGCATTTGTGGAGGTGAATGTTGCTTTCATCTGCACTGGTTACAAAACGAAAACATCAACCAGCTAGCTACTAAGCTAAACAATGGACGGTGGTCTATCCATAGCTACTGCTTGACACGTTAATGTAGCTATGGATTGACACATTGATGTTGCTTACCGTACAGATCACAAAGTCACCTACTTTCCACTCCATATGCAAATCCGTTTGATTCATTCACTGGCTTGACTGGCTGGCATGTTTTTATTTTAAGCTGCCCTTCCCTTATCTGCACTGGAATAATATAATTTCAGTAGTCCTCTTATGATATATATATTTATTTTTTAAATCTCTTGCATACACCCTTGTGGTTGAATATATGTATCTATTGTAGGTCCTAGGATACAAAATGGAAGAATGTGGAACTAATAAATACCATCAAGGGATTCCTTACAACTTAGAATAATGAACACCTTGTGAAACAGCTGTGAAAACCAACCTGGCAATATATATAAACTTTGATGATAGTTTTTCACTACAGTTGTGTCATTTAATTAATTTTCACCTATTGTTTGTACACTCCCATGGTAATCATATAGTGAATTCTGGTGTGTGGATATGGAGGAGGTGGGTGGTGTGTGGGTGGGAGCTTCTCAACAGGCAGACAGTCTCGGACGGAGGATTTGAAGAGGGAGACTGTCCAGGCCCTGCTGCTCTCTGTGTTCTGGCTGTTTGCAGTGCTAGTATTTTTAGTTAATCTGTGTATCTCACATTATGTGCCCAGATAATGACAACATGACAATAACAGTAGCTGTATATGATGAAATGAAATAACCACATCTTTCTCAGCCCGTGCCTGAAGGTGGTCCTTGGAGTTCTGATCTTCCACTACATCAGGTGGGGTTTCAGTGATCTGAACACAAATAGCAATAGACAAACAACAACATTAAGTCAATCACAAATTTAAAAGACTACAGTAAATGCAATAATTGTATATACAGTTGCATTGTTTCCCTCAGTCAACAGCTACGGCTACTGTCCGTACAGCAGGCGATAGGGTGAGTACTCTGTGGAGGCCTGGACGCTGCTTTTGTTTGCAAAGAGAAATACCTTCAGGTTGTCCTTCCACCGTTCCTGGTACCCGTCATGGGACTGTCTTGAGGGTCTGGTTGGTCCATTCATCCAAACCTGGAGGAGGGGGTAGGAAAGGGATATCTATTGACAATGTAAGATTTCGAATTACGCTATATATACAAAATTATGTGGAAACCCCTTCAAATTAGTGGATTCTGCTATTTCAGCCACACCCGTTGCTGACAGGTGTATAAAATCGGGCAGGATGTCACCTTTCCAACAAGTCAGTTCGTCAAATGTCTGCCCTGCTAGAGCTACCCCAGGTCAACTTTTAAGTGCTTTTATTGTGAAGTGGAAACGTCTGGCTCAGCCGCGAAGTGGTAGGCCACACAAGTTCACAGAACGGGACCGCCGAGTGCTGAAGCGCAAAATTGTCTGTCCTCGGTTGCAACATTCACTACCAAGTTCCAAACTGCCTTTGGAAGCAATGTCAGCACAAGAACTGTTCGTCAGGAGCTTCATGAAATGGGTTTCCATGGCCGAGCAGCCTCACACAAGCCTAAGATCACCATGCGCAATGCCAAGCGTCGGCTGGAGTGTTGTAAAGCTCACTGCCATTGGACTCTGAAAACGCACTCTTCACCATCTGGCAGTCCGACGGACAAATCTGGGTTTGGCAGATGCAAGCACCTGCCCGAATGCATAGTGCCAACTGTAAAGTTTGGTGGAGGAGTTATAATGGTCTGACGCTGTTTTTCATGGTTCGGGCTAGGCCCCTTAGTTCCAGTGAAGGGAAATCTTAATGCTACAGCATACAATTACATTCTAGACAATTCTGTGCTTCCAACTTTGTGGCAACAGTTTGGGGAAGACCTTTTCCTCGTTTAGCATGGCAATGCCCCTGTGCACAAAGTGAGATCGATGTCGAAGAACTTGACTGGCCTGCAAAGAGCCCATCTATCACCATTGGGATTAATTGGAACGCCGACTTCGAGCCAGGCCTAATCACCCAACATCAGTGCCCGACCACACTAATGCTCTCGTGGCATCTGGTGGAAAGCCATTCATGAAGAGTGGAGGCTGTTATAGCAGCAAAGGCGGGGACCAACTCCATATTAACACCCATGATTTTGGAATGATATGTTAGATGAGCAGGTGTCCACATACTTTTGTTAATGTAGTGTATGTCTGATTATGTACCATGGGAAAAACACTACTTCACAGGAGAGTCATTTGAACATAAACTTGGCAGAAATGCTTTCTGGAACATGTGAACTTTTCATGTGCCTTAATAACAAATTTGTATGCCATCTGTAAATATGAATAGAATTGTTAAATTACGAGCCTAGTTGGTTTAGCCACAGAAAAAGACGGCAACCTTCACTAGCCATGATTGGCTGAGATAATGAGTGGGCTGAACATGCTGAGAGAGGAGTTCAGATGGGATTATGGTTCATTGTTTAGCTAGCTAGCTAGCTAGCTAGCTACATGTCTTAACAAAAGACTCTACTATGCAAGTAACCATTTCGGGTGCGTTCGTAAATTCAGTCTGAGTATGTCAGAGCGCAGAATAACTGTTGAATTTACAAACGCTCAACATCCGTTGAATATGGCTATGTCAGTAAACGTTGGCAAAAAAGCATAAATTGTTGCCAGCAGCCCAGTTTGTCACCAACACTCTGGATAACATGAAAACAGCCTAACCAGCTCTGCTAGGGCGAGTAAAATGGTCAGAGTGAGGTGTTCTAGCAAGCTATCCAACGTTAGCCAGTTGCTTGGGTGCTTGACTGCAGTTGTGAGGTCAGAACACCCGGATCATCACTACTCATCGGCCAGAGCGTCCATGGTGCGCTCTGAACACGCCGAGAGAGAAATTAGATGGGTGGGGCTAAAGCTTAAGGGGGCGTGAACAATGCTGAATGGGTGTAGACAAAGAAGAGCTCTCCAGTAGGTACCAAAATATTTTCTCAAAAGTGAGTTTGCAAGTTTATCAACTTTCAAAGCAGAATTACTTTCCCATTGTTCCTCAACTGCAGTGTATGATATATCATGTTGTAGCTCTGTGTCTCTGCTTTTATCCAATGTAAAAAAACACACTTTCAATGTTGCTACATATGACCGAATCAAGGCGGTCGGTAAAATTTTTGGTTGCAAGCACCTTTTTAATGGTTACAAAAGGGAATTTAGAGTTCAGCACGTTCTCTTCCTTTACTGGCCTTAATGGGCATTGACTCCACCCACTTGGCAAAGTGTTCGGTCGCCGTCAGACACCAGCTGTTGCCATTCCTAGATTTCGTGAAGGGTCCTATGAGGTCCAGCCCTAACATTTTAAAGTGTTAGAGATTAAGATGATTTTATTCTTACCCGTATCTGTGCCATACAATATGCATATGTTCATATTTGTAAGGATACTGACATAAAATAAAGCAGCCATTACAAAACAACTTATCAGGGCAAAATGTAAATTGTGACACTTACCGATCATGTGCCATGGTGAAACAACTGACGATCTTCAACTCCAGCGCCACAGTCTTCATCCTCTCAATCTTCTGATAGGATAGACCGGTACTGACCTTCAAGCACAAATTGAAACATTGTACTCTCTGATATATGACATTCATTGAAATCATAATCATTTCACATATAATAGAATGTGATTGATAAACAAATGGTTATTTCACATGCCCAGCTGTCCAAGTCCTTGACAATCCCACGCCAGAAGAAGCCTAGGTTGATTTTTGGCAACCATGCGCTTCACTCCGAAATGGCCAGCATGCATCTCGGTCAGCATGGCAACTAGCTAGATGGAAAATGGTTGTTGAAAAAGGGCTGTGCATAGCGAAATCATTCCAGTTATATATTAGAATACCCAATAATGACAAAGTGAAAACAGGTTGTTTTTTTTGCAAATGTATTAAAAATAAAAAACTGCTTATTTACATAAGTATTCAGACCCTTTGCTATGAGACTCGAAATTGAGCTCAGGTGCTTCCTGTTTCTATTGATCATCCTTGAGATGTTTCTACAACATGGAGTCCACCTGTGGTAAATTCAATTGATTGGACATGATTTGGAAAGGCACACACCTGTTTATATAAGGTCCCACAGTTGACAAGAAAACAGTGGCCTCCATCATTCTTAAATGGAAGAAGTTTGGAACCACCAAGACTCTTCCTAGAGCTGGCCGTCCGGCCAAACTGAGCATTCGGGGGAGAAGGGCCTTGGTCTGGGAGATGACCAAGAACCGGATGGTCCCTCTGACAGAGCTCCAGCGGTACAACCATCTCTGCAGCACTCCACCAATCAGGCCTTTATGGTAGAGTGTCCAGATGGAACAAAATACAGAGAGATCCTTGATGAAAACCTGCTCCAAAGCGAAGGTTCATCTTCCAACAAGACCACTACGCTAAGCACACAGCCAAGACAACGCAGGAGTGGCTTCGGGTCCTTGAGTGGCCCAGCCAGAGCCCGGACTTGAACCCGATCCAACCTGACAGCGCTTGAGAGGATCTGCAGAGAAGAATGGGAGAAACTCCCCAAATACAGGTGTGCTAAGCTTGTAGCGTCATACCCAAGAAGACTCAAGGCTATAATAGCTGCCAAAGGTGTTTCAACAAAGTACAGAGTAAAGGTTCTGAATACTTCTGTAAATGTGATTAATTTTTTTTTAGTAAATATGCAGAAGATTCTGTAAAAGGCTGTAACGTAACGAAGTAGAAAAAGTCAAGGGGTCTGAATACTTTCCGAATGCCCTTTATAAAGACAAATATATGGCAAAGAAAGAATGTTCTCTTTCCAGTCTTTTCGGTCCTCTGATGCAGTAGGTGGTCAGCAGGTAGTTGCCTTCAAAAACACTGTCCTTCTGGGGTAATAATTATGCGCCGAAGAGCAAGCACTTATGAGGTGAAATAGAACCAGTTCTGCCCGCGGCCTCCATCCTTTGCGACCGGTACGAGGTAAAATGGAGCCAAGCAACCAGCATGGCAATGGACACTTTGGTTCATTACGTAGGCTGGTCAGAATTTAGCAAGTTCTAACAGCCCTAGCAATGGAAGCGAGAACCTAATAGAATCCCATTGTGATGCAGGGGGATGACACTTTTTTTCAGGGGGACACTATGTGGCATGACAGGCCCATAGCTTTCACCTGGTCAGTCAACCACAATGAGGTTGGAATAATACTGTGAAATTGTGTAAATTATGATAATGCCCTTTTACTGTAAGAGCTGTTTTAAAGACCGCCTGAAATTTCTTCCTGTTTTGGTGGGAGGGATTTTTTGCCTTCCATGGTGACATCATCATGCAGTAAATTACTTAATATACCAATAAGAAAGAGTTCCAAACCTCTCTGCCAATAACAGCACAGTTTCAGTTTCCCCCTCCCCACTCAAACCACTCCCAGACAGTCCTAGCTAAATTATTACTTGAGAAATTGCTCTGTTTTTAAATTAAAATGGTTTCTTAGCAATCACAGTAAGGTACTTAATTGTTGCCTGGAAGTGATTTGATATTGAGATAAAAATGGCTGCATTGGACCTTTTCTAAGACTTTTTCTGCTAGATGTTTCCTAAGACCCCTTTTCCAGGAGAAAGCCTTTGCTTAGGCCTATTCTACATTTTTGGGATGTAAAAATGGTTAAAATGTGTATCTATGCTTTAATTTGTAAATAAATATTTAGACTCTTAGCTTTCATTTGACACCAAATGTGATGTGCTCCTATGAACTTCACGTTAGTGATCATTGGGTTTTTTCCATGGAAATGTCCATAGGCTACAGTATACGATGTAGGCCTAATGGTTATTTCTACACCACTGGGCATAACCTCCTAGGCTACCTCAGGAGTCCATATTCTGCAGAGGCAATTTTTTTCCCTTTTCAACAAGGGATCGAAGATGGAGAGGTGTGGAGGAGAGGAGAAAACAAATAATGCTATTTAGAGTCTGTTTTCCAGTTGAGCTGCACGGAGCTAGCTGGCATCAATCTGTGGTCAGTTGGGTTCTTTCTGGACTGAGGCCTTGACACTTCTGTCTGTCAGAAAGCCAACAGGTCAGATGGAACAGACAGCATCCTCAAATCTGCTCTACTGCTTTATTGAATTCACATTATTCTCATAAAACCAACGAGCTGAGAGATACGGGGAAGGTGAGGGGGACCGGTACAGGGAAGGTGAGGGGGACCGGTACAGGGAAGGTGAGGGGGACCGGTACAGGGAAGGTGAGGGGGACCGGTACAGGGAAGCTGAGGGGGACCGGTACAGGGAAGCTGAGGGGGACCGGTACAGGGAAGCTGAGGGGGACCGGTACAGGGAAGCTGAGGGGGACCGGTACAGGGAAGCTGAGGGGGACCGGTACAGGGAAGCTGAGGGGGACCGGTACAGGGGGCATTCTGACCAAGGGTGGAATAAGACCGTAGGGGGAATTACTTCAGAAATTATGAAGAGAGGTAGAATGAGACAGAGAGAGAAGGGGGATACTGACAGAAAGAAGGTGACGTGAGAAAGTGGAGGGAACAGATGAGTACAGAGCGAGAGGGGGCATGCTGAGCGAGAGAAGGTGGAGGGAACAGATGAGACGGGGGTTAGTTGAATGGTGAGATGGAGGAGAATAGAAAGGGGTGGACAGCTCTCTTCATGGACATCATCTGCTGGGAGGGCGAAGCAACATATACAGTGGGGAGAACAAGTATTTACACTGCCGATTTTGCAGGTTTTCCCACTTACAAAGCATGTAGAAGTCTGACATTTTTATCATAGGTACTCTTCAACTGTGAGTGACGGAATCTAAAACAAAAATCCAGAATATCACATTGTATGATTTTTAAGTAATTAATTAGCATTTTATTGCATGACATAAGTATTTGATACATCAGAAAAGCAGAACTTAATATTTGGTACAGAAACCTTTGTTTGCAATTACAGAGATCATACGTTTCCTGTAGTTCTTGACCAGGTTTGCACACACTGCAGCAGGGATTTTGGCCCACTCCTCCAGATAGACCTTCTCCAGATCCTTCAGGTTTCGGGGCTGTCGCTGGGCAATACGGACTTTCAGCTCCCTCCAAAGATTTTCTATTGGGTTCAGGTCTGGAGACTGGCTAGGCCACTCCAGGACCTTGAGATGCTTCTTACGGAGCCACTCCTTAGTTGACCTGGCTGTGTGTTTCGGGTCGTTGTCATGCTGGAAGACCCAGCCACGACCCATCTTCAATGCTCTTACTGAGGGAAGGAGGTTGTTGGCCAAGATCTCGCGATACACATGGCCCCATCCATCCTCCCCTCAATACGGTGCAGTCGTCCTGTCCCCTTTGCAGAAAAGCATCCCCAAAGAATGATGTTTCCACCTCCATGCTTCACGGTTGGGATGGTGTTCTTGGGGTTGTACTCATCCTTCTTCTTCCTCCAAACACGGCGAGTGGGGTTTAGACCAAAAAGCTCTATTTTTGTCTCATCAGACCACATGACCTTCTCCCATTCCTCCTCTGGATCATCCAGATGGTCATTGGCAAACTTCAGACGGGCCTGGACATGCGCTGGCTTGAGCAGGGGGACCTTGCGTGCGCTGCAGGATTTTAATCCATGACGGTGTAGTGTGTTACTAATGGTTTTCTTTGAGACTGTGGTCCCAGCTCTCTTCAGGTCATTGACCAGGTCCTGCCGTGTAGTTCTGGGCTGATCCCTCACCTTCCTCATGATCATTGATGCCCCACGAGGTGAGATCTTGCATGGTGCCCCAGACCGAGGGAGATTGACCGTCATCTTGAACTTCTTCCATTTTCTAATAATTGCGCCAACAGTTGTTGCCTTCTCACCAAGCTGCTTGCCTATTGTCCTGTAGCCCATCCCAGCCTTGTGCAGGTTTACAATTTTTATCCCTGATGTCCTTACACAGCTCTCTGGTCTTGGCCATTGTGGAGAGGTTGGAGTCTGTTTGATTGAGTGTGTGGACAGGTGTATTTTATACAGGTAACGAGTTCAAACAGGTGCAGTTAATACAGGTAATGAGTGGAGAACAGGAGGGCTTCTTAAAGAAAAACTAACAGGTCTGTGAGAGCCGGAATTCTTACTGGTTGGTAGGTGATCAAATACTTATGTCATGCAATAAAATGCAAATTAATTATTTAAAAATCATACAATGTGATTTTCTGGATTTTTGTTTTAGATTCCGTCTCTTACAGTTGAAGAGTACCTATGATAAAAATTACAGACCTCTACATGCTTTGTAAGTAGGAAAACCTGCAAAATCGGCAGTGTATCAAATACTTGTTCTCCCCACTGTATCTCAGAGAGAGAAACAGGTCAGCATCCATACAAAGACTGGGTTCACTACCTGTTTTATAGCCCATGTTCCACAACATAACAGTAAGGTGCAGTGGTTTGTGAGGTGAATGATTCCGACAGCCTTTTAGAAAGTGTTAATAGGTGGTGGCCAAGCTTGAAATGGACGTCTAGAACAATGAACACTACAGATGACATGTGACGTTTGCATGATAATCTAGTCTGTTTATCTGACTGTAAAGTGTGTGTGCGGGGTGGGAACTCTACATTCTGAATGTAGCAGCTAGAGAGAGCTGATGCGTGGCAAATGAAGTACATATTAGCTGTTGTAAAGGACAAGGAGTGTGGGTAGGGTATGGGTTAGGGTATGGGTATGGGTATGGGTATGGGGTGTGTATGGGGTGTGAGCCAGCTCACAGCAAAGGCAGGAGAAAGGCTCTGGTCAAAGCTTCTAGACAAAATAATCAGTTAAAATATGAAACATTTTATGATAACTCATTTGTTTTTTTAATATAAGATTTGGAGTGGATGGATATATGTAAGGTACTGTCCCAGTTCTGTGCCATGGATGACATTGTAGATATATGTAAGGTCCTGTCCCAGTTCTGTGCCATGGATGACATTGTAGATATATGTAAGGTCCTGTCCCAGTTCTGTGCCATGGATGACATTGTAGATATATGTAAGGTCCTGTCCCAGTTCTGTGCCATGGATGACATTGTAGATATATGTAAGGTACTGTCCCAGTTCTGTGCCATGGATGACATTGTAGATATATGTAAGGTCCTGTCCCGGTTCTGTGCCATGGATGACATTGTAGATATATGTAAGGTACTGTCCCAGTTCTGTGCCATGGATGACATTGTAGATATATGTTAGGTACTGTCCCAGTTCTGTTCCATGGCTGACATTGTAGATATATGTAAGGTACTGTCCCAGTTCTGTGGGTGTTGGGGTGTATGGGGTGTTGAAGCAGATGATGGAGTTTAACAGGGTCTGTTCAGGGTTCAAAGAGCCCACTCCCAGCACATCATCCCTCAGAACAGAGGAGAAACACACTGATTGGCTGCGGCTCTCGCTGCCACGGCAACCCATCATCCAGCCATTTCCCTCTCCCCTCCCATCCGCTCCTCCCTCACCCTGGTTTCATCGCAGCCTCGCTGATGAATCGCGCCCAGACAGGTGAGATGGCTCATCAATATTCATGAGGAGGGATTTAATCTGACTGTGCGTGGCCCCTCTCCTCTCCTCCGTTGTGCTGCGTTCGTCCTTCATGGGGAACAGCACCGTCCTCCCTCCCATCCTGCAGGTTAATCTGGGCCTGTTTGCGTGTGCGTGCGCACGCATGTGACTGGGAAAGGGGGGTTACTAGTCAGTTGTACAACTGAATGCATTCAACTGAAATGTGTCTTCTGCATTTAACCCAACCCCTCTTAATCAGAGAGGTGCGGGGGGGCTGCTGTAATATCTTCGGTGCCACACTGGTGAATGCTCCGCTCTGATGTGGTTGTGATGAAACCCACTGACAGAAATACTGTGGGGGATTTTCCACCTATTGTCCTGTCTGAGAATGATCCAAATGGTCCATTAAGACTGGCCTAGATCCATTTGTCATGTCGTGATTGTTTCCCTCTGAATCTGGTGAAGCACAGCAAAGTCTAACACAGTGTGACTAGCCTATACCTCCTCTGTGAGCCTGTTGTTTGGGTAGTCTTTTATTGTGTAGCAGACACTGAGTGTACAAAACATTAAGAACACCTTCCTAATATTGAGTTGCAGAACAGCCTGAATTATTTGGAGGCACAAACTCTACAAGGTGTTGAACGCATTGCACAAGGATGCTGGCCAATGTTGACTCCAATGCTTTCCACTGTTGTGTCAAGTTGGCTGGATGTGCTTTGGGTGGTGGACCATTCAGCGTTGCAGTTCTTGACACTCTCAGAACGGTGTGCCTGGCACCTACTACCATACCCCGTTCAAAGGCACTTAAATATTCACACTCTGAATGGCACACACAAAAATACTTTTTTACATGTCTCCTCTTCATCTACACTGATTTGAAGTGTATTTAGGATCGTAGCTTTCACCTGGATTCACCTGACCAGTCTGTCATGAGAAGAGCAGGTGTTCCTAATGTTTATCTATCATATCATATTATAGCCTATATTATGTATTGGTATAATATTTGCCTGACAACAAAGTCAATGTTGAGGTAGTTGACCGTATTCAATCTAACCAAACCACTGTCTCAATACTTCTATCCTAGAAGAAACATTAGTTGTTGCTGTAGATTTCATTATAGTCAAGAGGATAATCAGTTTTGATTGTGGGTTTTGTTGCAGCTGTAATTGGATGAAGTGAATAATGAAATATTGATATTGCCCTGAAAACAGACAGTAGAGGGGAGAGAGGTTTACCCCTGACAGACAAACAGGCCTCCCTCGTAGGTGTGGGTGATTCTCACACTCTTGGTAAATAAATAAAACATCTATTTTGTAATGGATGAAATATCACCTCAAATTGTCTATGTTAATTAACTGTTCAGACTTAATTCTTTTTTTTTTTTTTAAGACCATGCACAAAATAATCTTATTACCATAACACTGCTAAAGTTAGAAAAAAGCAAGCAAATCCAAATCAAATGTTATTTGTCACATACGTGTGTTTAGCAGATGTTATTGCAGGTGTAGCTAAATGCTTGTGCTTCTAGTTCCGACAGAGCAGTAATATCTAACAATTACACAACATATACCAATACAGACAAATCTAAGTAAGGAATTAATTAAGAACATATACATATATGGACGAGCAATGTCAGAGTGACATGGACTAAGATACAGTAGAATAGTATAGAATGCAGTTTATACATATGAGATGAGTGATGCAAGATATGTAAACATTATTAATGTGACTAGTGTTCCATTTCTTAAAGTGGCCAGTGATTTCTAGTCTATTTCTATGTCTATAGGCAGCAGCCTCTAATGTGCTAGTGATGGCTGTTTAACAGTCTGATGGCCTTGAGATAGAAGCTGTTTTTCAGTCTCTCGGTCCCAGCTTTGATGCACCTGTACTGACCTCGCCTTCTGGATGATAGCGGAGTAAACAGGCAGTGGCTCGGGTGGTTGATGGCCTTGATGATCTTTTTGGCCTTCCAAAGGTGCTGTAGTTGTCCAGGAGGGCGGGTAGTTTGCCCCCAGTAATGTTGTCCTGGAGACCGCATGTTCTTCAAGCTCTGTCAAGTTGGTTGTTGATCATTGCTAGACAGCCATTTCCAAATCTTGCCATATATTTTCAAGCCAATGAGTCAAAACTGTAACTAGGCCACTCAGGAACATTCACTTTCTTCTTGGTAATCAACTCCAGTGTATATTTGGCCTTGTGTTTTAGGTTATTGTCCTGCTGAAAGGTGAAATCATCTCCCAGTGTCTGTTGGAAAGCAGACTGAACCAGGTTTTCCTCTAGGATTCTGTCTGTGATTAGCTCCATTCTGTTTATTTTTATCTTAACAACTCTCTAGTCCTGATCGATGACAAGCATACCCATAACATGATGCAGCACCACCGTGCTTGAAGATATGAAGAGTGGTACTCCGTGATGTGTTGTGTTGGAGTGTGTCCATGCAACTTATTATGTGACTTGTTAAGCAAATGTTTACTCCTGAACTTATTTAGGCTTCACATAACAAAGTGGTTTAATACTTATTGACTCAAGACATTTCAGCTTTTCATTTTTAATTAATTTGTAAAAATGTCTAAAAACATAATTCTACTTTGACATGATGTGGTATTGGGTGTAGGCCCAGTGAGACTAAATCCCATCTTAAATTCAGGCCGTACAGAATGTGGAAAAGGTCAAAGGTCATGGGAGGTGAATACTTTCTGAAGGCACTGTAAGCTCCCAGTAATGTATTGGGTATAAACCACCAACGTTCCGGCATCATCTTGTGTTCATCTTATAATTTGAGTGTAATGCCCCTTTAACACAGTTTATCTAAAAGTTTGTCAGATGTTTTCAGACCTCAAAAGTAGTGTCATGTGAAGAGTCCACTTCACATTCCAACAATTGGAACATCATGCTATGAGTGATTTACATTTTTAAAAATAATATTCGGATCACCATTGTAGGCCGTCATTGTAAATAAGAAATTGTTCTTAACTGACTTTCCTAGTTAAATAAAGGTAAAAAAAAATTTTATAAACAGACGCTATTATTCCTGGGGTCCACACAGAACATGACAAAATACAGAACACTAATGGACAGGAATAGCAGCAAACTAAGAACAGTACAACTATTTTTTTTAAGTATTAATATGTAATACTAAGAATAATGTTTGTGTGTGTGGTGTTTCTTCACAGGTTGTTTTTATACGTTTTTCTAAAACAGTTTTTATTGCTTCCTCGAGTTGCCTGAGGCGGAAGAGAATTCCATGTAGTCATTGCTCTAGTCTATATACTTTGCGTCTCCTAGCCTCTGTTCTGGACTTGGGGACAGAAGAAACCCCTGATTGCGTGTCTTGTGGGCAGAGCTTACTTTTTGGGTTTTTTGGCCCCCCAAATAAGATAGACTTTTTTTTTTTTTTTTTTTAAACTGTTGCTGGCCAAAACCATAATGAAATGTTATTAAATTGTCCTGTGTAATTTTATTAGTCATCGTGCATCTTATTTATCCAACAACTATCACACGTGCACAGCATAGTCTATTCTGTGGGAGAGTTCTCCTGCTCCTCCTCAGCTGGTTTCTATTGGAGTAAAATGTGCTTTTAGAAGCCCATTCATTGCGCAACAATTCTAAATGCAATCGTGTGTTAGCTGTTTTGGTGCACTTAAAAATAAGTATTTTTATTTCTCAACTGCTAATTGAGGCGTCCCTCCCATTCACCCTCCAAGCGTGTCAACCACCACTTTACAATGTGAGCTGGAAGCAGTATGCATTTTGAAAACATACTTAGTTTGAAACCTGAATGTTTTATTTCATATTATGAGGCATCTTACCTTGCTTCAAAGTAGCCTATAGGCAAAATATGACCACGGAAACTTGGAGGTAACGCGGTTAGTTTTAAATTTGGGGAAGCTGTCACGTCGCGAAGGCAGGACACGAGACGCAGAGCTATAGTCGGTAGGCCTCTGCCATATGGACACATTGATACACCGTGATCCATTGGTGGCTAAAGATAATGAGCACATGGAACTCATAGCCTATAGGCCAATGTAGCAGTAGACCTATAAATTCCACTGCTCATTCATACCAAGGATTTTGTGATTATCGAGGGAAAGATGTTTCAAATCTTACTGTGAGGAACTACAATTTTAATATATTATAATTCACAGTTGATGTAAAACCCAGTTTCCCTACGTTTCCGCGCAGGAGGTCAGGTACTTTTAGAGAAATCATACACATGATGGTTATGAAATAAACCAAAACTTGTTTCTCACAAGTGTAGCAGGTTGTGAAAATAATCAAAGGGCAAACGATTCACACAATGAATGCTGAAGAATTATCCGGAGACAGCGGAGGCATTCTGCAGAGACTCGCCTATATCTTCGCCACACACCCCTCCCCTTCTTGTCTCAACTGGCAGCTTCATTAAATAGTACCCACAATACACCAGTCTCAACGTCAACAGTGAAGAGGCGACTCCGGGATGCTGGCCTTCTAGGCAGAGTTGCAAAGAAAAAGCCATATCGTCCTCTGTCCAGTGTCTGAGTTCTTTTGCCCATAATCTTTTATTTTTATTGGCCAGTCTGAGATGTCTTTTTCTTCGCAACTCTGCCTAGAACAGTTTTCAGCTGTGCTAACATAATTGCAAAAGGGTTTTCTAATGATCAATTAGCCTTTTTATAAATTATCAACTTTGATTAGCTAACACCGTGCCATTGGAACACAGGAGTGATGGTTGCTGATAATGGGCCTCTGTACGCCTATGTAGATATTCCATTTAAAAAATCAGCCGTTTTCAGCTACAATAGTCATTTACAACATTAACAATGTCTACACTGTATTTCTGATCAATTTGATGTTATTTTAATGGACAAAAAAATTGCTTTTCTTTCAAAAACAAGGACACTTCTATGTGACCCCAAACTTTTGAATGGTAGTGTGTATGTATATATAGTATATATATTTTTTCTTAAATGGCTAGTTTGTAATGTGAATACCCAGAAATGATAACTGTCTTTGAATATGTACCACTATACTCTATACAATATTTAATTGGTTTTAATTAAATATGTTAGTTATTTTTTATAAATGTAATTTAGTTAAACTAAATTACGGTAATGAAATCGACCCGGATAAATTACGGTAATAAAATTGACCCGGATAAATTACGGTAATGAAATTGACCCGGATAAATTACGGTAATGAAATTGACTAAAAATGTTCTTTAAAAAAACACCAAAATAATATTTAAGCTCAAAACAACTTAAAGAGACGGAAACCAAGCAAAGTGAGCCTTAATATGATAGTAAATTATATATTATTAATATGTACATATATTTATTTTTAGAGGCTATATAGCTGAATTCACAGTCATGGTTTCAGTTGGTTTCATGAGAATCGCCCATGTGTGTGTGTGTGTGTGCGCGTAAGCTTGCACGGGTGCGAGTGTGGTGGGAGGAATGGGCTTGTTTCATAAATATATGTACATATTTGGTATTAAAATCCAAGGATAAAAGCCATGGTAGAAGGATTTAGTCATGCCTGCAATGCAAAATTGGCAAGACGAGGGAAGCAGAGAGAGCGAGAGAGTGAGAGGGAGTTGGAGAAAGTGAGAGGGGGAGGTAAATGTGTTGGAGAAAGTGAGAGGGGGAGGTAAATGTGTTAGAGAGAGAGAGAGAGAAGGAGGTAAATGTGTTAGAGAAGCAACAACCAGTACCTCTCTCTCTATCATTAAGCGCTAGCTAGGCTATGGTTGAGCAGAACGCTTGTGGGGACTGTAGTATGATTTACCCATGTTTATCCCCCACCACCCACAGCCAATGCAAATGTGGATAACACCTGTTTATAACTAGCTTATTAACAGTTTTAATCTATTTGTTGGTATTGCCTGGAGATGCCAGTCTTTTTGTTGTGATTTTATGTCCTCTGGGTTTTCCTATGAAACTGCTCTCAGCTGAAGGATAAAGGCCTGTATGTAAACAAATAGTACCATTTATACAATCTCTTTCCTAGCTACTATGTAGGCTACTGTACAGTGGGCTTATGTAACTTAGTAACTACTGTATCAAAGCTGCCTGTACACTAGTCATTAGTTTAGAGTATAGCTAAGAACTAAAGATGAGCCTAAAGGGCCTTCCTTTCCTTGTCCACTGGTCTTCAGCTCTGTGAAGACTAATAGAGTTGGCTGGTGTGGAATGGTGATGGAATGTTGACAGATTGGGGCGGCAGGTAGCCTAGTGGTTAGTGTTGGGCCCATAACTGAAAGGTTGCCGGATCGAATCCCCGAGCTGACAAGGTATTAATCTGTCGTTCTGCCCCTGAACAAGGCAGTTAACCCACTGTTCCTAGGCCGTCATTGTAAATAAGAATTTGTTCTTAACTGACTTGCCTAGTAAAATAAAGGTTAAATAAAAAAAATAAAAAGAAATTGGTCTGTGTGTGTGGAAGCTGACGGAATGTTGACAGATTGTTCTGTGTGTGTGGAAGCTGATGGAATGTTGACAGATTGATCTGTGTGTGTGTGTGTGTGTGTGTGTGTGTGTGTGGAAGCTGATGGAATGTTGACAGATTGATCTGTGTGTGTGGAAGCTGATGGAATGTTGACAGATTGATCTGTGTGTGTGGAAGCTGATGGAATGTTGACAGATTGATCTGTGTGTGTGGAAGCTGATGGAATGTTGACAGATTGTTCTGTGTGTGTGGAAGCTGATGGAATGTTGACAGATTGATCTGTGTGTGTGTGTGTGTGTGGAAGCTGATGGAATGTTGACAGATTGATCTGTGTGTGTGGAAGCTGATGGAATGTTGACAGATTGATCTGTGTGTGTGGAAGCTGATGGAATGTTGACAGATTGATCTCCCTCCCTCCATCCTTCCATCCCTTCAACTCTCCCTCCACCTGAATGTCACTGTGCATGCTCGACTTGTTTAATCAGCAGTTTTCCACAAAATAATTGCTGGTGGTGTTGCTGCTATCGCTGTAGGATACAGAGTTTTAGTATTCCTCTCAGCTCATCTCTCTTGTGTTGCCTGTGATATCTGACCTCTTTTGTCTCCCATACGGCTTGATGTTGATTTGGAGGGCATTGTTAGCGGAGGGCTGCTATTGGATGAGGGTGTCTGTGAGAGGGGAGGGGGCTGTGGTTGGTGGGTTAGGGGGGTTGATTTACATAAGGCTTAGCCCAGATTTGGACACACTTGGAGAGATCTGAGAAGCAGGCCTGAGGGCCACGAGCTAATTATCCATGGCCTGTCGTGTGTGTGTGCGCATCTGCGTGGGCGTGATATCTAAAATGTGTGTCTGTTTGTGTGAATTTTCATGCATTATTGTTTCTAAACATTATCTTTCTCTTTCTGTCATTGTTTTCTCAGGGAGGATTGTTCGGGCCAAGCGGATGGTGGTGGCTGTTAACCCTACAGAGTTTGAGTACTTGGAAGGCAACATACCCTCAGAGTGGGATGGTAATGTTTAGCTAAATGTCTGCTAGTTTCCATGATATGGTGAATCTGGGGCTCGGGATACACTGTAGTACAGAATAGTGCTAGGCAACAACAACAACTGTACTAGAACTAACATTAATCACCTATTTATTCATGAATGTATCAGTCACCCTATCTGCCAATGTCAAAAACGGTTTCCATTTTTCATACAACTAGATACATGTTAAAAACTGTTTCCATTTTCCATACAACTAGATACATGTTCTCGGTCTCTGACTTGCTTTATCCACCTTAAGCCCTCATCGTCCCTCTCTCTCTGTCGTCGTCTCTCTCTCTCTCGTCGTCTCTCTCTCTCTCTCGTCGTCCCTCTCTCTCTCTCGTCGTCCTCTCTCTCTCTCGTCGTCCCTCTCTCTCTCTCGTCGTCCCTCTCTCTCTCTCGTCGTCCCTCTCTCTCTCTCGTCGTCCCTCTCTCTCACTCGTCGTCCCTCTCTCTCACTCGTCGTCCCTCTCTCTCACTCGTCGTCCCTCTCTCTCACTCGTCGTCCCTCTCTCTCACTCGTCGTCCCTCTCTCTCACTCGTCGTCCCTCTCTCTCACTCGTCGTCCCTCTCTCTCACTCGTCGTCCCTCTCTCTCACTCGTCGTCCCTCTCTCTCACTCGTCGTCCCTCTCTCTCACTCGTCGTCCCTCTCTCTCACTCGTCGTCCCTCTCTCTCTCTCGTCGTCTCTCTCTCGTCGTCTCTCTCTCGTCGTCCCTCTCTCTCTCTCTCTCGTCGTCCCTCTCTCTCTCTCTCTCGTCGTCTCTCTCTCTCTCTCTCGTCGTCCCTCTCTCTCTCTCGTCGTCCCTCTCTCTCTCTCTCTCGTCGTCCCTCTCTCTCTCTCTCTCGTCGTCCCTCTCTCTCTCTCTCTCGTCGTCCCTCTCTCTCTCTCTCTCTCGTCGTCCCTCTCTCTCTCGTCGTCCCTCTCTCTCTCTCTCTCGTCGTCCCTCTCTCTCTCTCTCTCTCTCTCGTCGTCCCTCTCTCTCTCTCTCTCGTCGTCCCTCTCTCTCTCTCTCGTCGTCCCTCTCTCTCTCTCTCTCGTCGTCCCTCTCTCTCTCTCTCTCGTCGTCCCTCTCTCTCACTCTCTCGTCGTCCCTCTCTCTCTCTCTCGTCGTCCCTCTCTCTCTCTCGTCGTCTCTCTCTCGTCGTCTCTCTCTCGTCGTCTCTCTCTCTCTCGTCGTCCCTCTCTCTCTCTCTCTCTCGTCGTCCCTCTCTCTCTCTCTCTCTCGTCGTCCCTCTCTCTCTCGTCGTCCCTCTCTCTCTCTCTCTCGTCGTCCCTCTCTCTCGTCGTCCCTCTCTCTCTCTCTCTCGTCGTCTCTCCCTCTCTCTCGTCGTCCCTCTCTCTCTCTCTCGTCGTCCCTCTCTCTCTCTCTCTCGTCGTCTCTCTCTCTCTCTCGTCTTCCCTCTCTCTCTCTCTCTCGTCGTCCCTCTCTCTCTCTCTCGTCGTCCCTCTCTCTCTCTCGTCGTCCCTCTCTCTCTCTCTCGTCGTCCCTCTCTCTCTCTCTCGTCGTCCCTCTCTCTCTCGTCGTCCCTCTCTCTCTCTCTCGTCGTCCCTCTCTCTCTCTCTCGTCGTCCCTCTCTCTCTCTCTCGTCGTCCCTCTCATCGTCGTCCCTCTCTCGTCGTCCCTCTCTCTCTCGTCGTCCCTCTCTCGTCGTCTCTCTCTCGTCGTCCCTCTCTCGTCGTCTCTCTCTCGTCGTCCCTCTCTATCTCTCGTCGTCCCTCTCTATCTCTCGTCGTCCCTCTCTCTCTCTCGTCGTCTCTCTCTCGTCGTCCCTCTCTCGACGTCCCTCTCGTCGTCCCTCTCTCGTCGTCCCTCTCTCGTCGTCCCTCTCGTCGTCCCTCTCTCGTCGTCCCTCTCTCGTCGTCCCTCTCTCGTCGTCCCTCTCTCGTCGTCTCTCTCTCGTCGTCCCTCTCTCGTCGTCCCTCTCTCGTCGTCTCTCTCTCGTCGTCCCTCTCTCTCTCTCTCTCTCTCTCTCTCTCGTCGTCTCTCTCTCTCTCTCGTCGTCCCTCTCTCGTCGTCTCTCTCTCGTCGTCCCTCTCTCGTCGTCTCTCTCTCGTCGTCCCTCTCTCTCTCTCTCTCGTCGTCCCTCTCTCTCTCTCTCTCTCGTCGTCCCTCTCTCTCTCTCGTCGTCCCTCTCTCTCTCTCTCGTCGTCTCTCTCTCGTCGTCTCTCTCTCGTCGTCCCTCTCTCGTCGTCCCTCTCTCGTCGTCTCTCTCTCGTCGTCCCTCTCTCGTGCATTTTCAACAGGATGTAAATAAGAGGGGGAAAGAAGCCTAGTCCCGGCATGCTGAAGGAAAAAAAGGGAAATCTCTCTCTTTCTCCAGAGCCTGTTCTGCCAAAATACACCTCCTAAAAAAGAACAGAGGAACATAGGAGGGAGAGATACTGTAGATAGATGTAGGATCAGGAGGAGAAGAGATCTGCAGTGTGTTACTTTATGTTGTACAGTAGTTGAAATGCAGTAAGAGTACTAGAGTCCTTTCTGCTTAGACTGGCCAATCAGAGTGCTGCCATATTCTGGCTGTCATGTTGGCTATCAAGCAGGAATTGTGATGAAAGGAAACAGGCCATATTCTGTTTTAGATCACTTAGTAGTTAGATACTGTTTTAATTGAATTACACAAGTGTGATGCCATGCAAGTGTAACTGTTAATTTTGTTAGCGTGGTAAGTGTGCAGTGTGGGTGTTCTAACTCTCGTCTGTCTGTTTCCTCATCCAGCTTGGATCCGAGGCAGACGGAAGCAGCCCCCCTCCATTGAGGTGCGTATCCCTGCTGCGTTTGTGGGGGACTCTGTGGGATGGGGTACCGGGAGGGAAGCGTCTCAGAGAAACACTTCGATTTGCTTTCTCTTAGTTTCAAACAGAGCCAGGAAACGTTGGGGGACAGATGTTGAAAATAAACTGAAGCTGGCGTGTGATGGCGCTAGTGAGTGTAGACAGTCACAGCTATTACGACATCAAGCTGACGTCTTCCTCAGCTTTTCGCATCCTGTACAATGGATTAAAGCGAGCATAAAGAAATCAATCTCTGTCTTTTTTTAATTGAGGCTGTTCTGAGGGCAAAAGGGGGTACAACTCTGTATTAGGAAGGTTCCACTGGAGGTTGGTGACACCATAATTGTGGAGGACGGGCTTGTGGTAATGAACGTAGCGGAATCAGTGGAATGGTATAAAAATCAGTGGAATGGTTTCCAGGTGTTTTGATGCCATTCCATTTGCACAGTTCCGGCCATTATTATGAGCCTTTCTCCACTGGAAGTTTCCTAATGTTTTGTACACTCAGTGTATAACTGCCTTTATAGTCTCAATAAGTCATATTCAGTTTTAGCTTTGTTGATATACAAGGTTCATCTTATCGACTATAGGAGAAGTATTATTTGTCCATTGAAATGGAGGCTATGGGAAAGCCCCTAGAAGACTAATACCAGAACACCCCCGTCTGTATATTCCATGCCAATGGCCAATGCCATCCCACCTCAGTGTTGCCAGAACATTCTATTCCAATTTTCTGCCTACTGTCTGCCCAGTCGCAGATGTCCACAGCTGGACAGTGGTGTAGCCAAAACCACTCCCCCGGCACTTTATGTCCCTATCTTAATGTTTCCTCTCGTCCCTGTCCAAGTCAACATAAATTGATTAGATTCAAGCCTGTCATTAACAAGCTGGAAAAGCGTCTCAATATGCTGGCCTCGCTCCCCAAAGCAGGGCTGAATGGCACTGGTCTCTCCTCGCCGTTCCCAGCCCACTAGTTCTGCTGCCAACACACAACAGCAACACATCCAAGCTTCGCTCGCTCTGTCTCCAAGGCTAGACTAGCACCACAGACTGGACACTAGCTTATGGATTACTTGAGAGGACTTCACTGTAACTAGTAGCTATCCTTTCAAAGGACTGAGTCTCTGTTGAAAAGCCTTGGTTAATATTGTGTGTGTGTGTGTGTGTGTGTCCTCCACACAGGAGCTGGTGAAAAACCAGCACTACAGGGAGCACATCAAAGGAAAGGCGAGGGAGGTGGATGAGAGAGAGCTGGCTCTGCAGGCAAAGGAGTACGAGGAGGGGCTGGTGGCTCTGCCTGCTCAGACCATAGCCAAGGGCCACGCCGCCGCCACCAGCTTCGGCCAGCCAGAGACCAGCGAGGAGCCTGTCAGTACAGCCAACACATTCCAGCCTGGCTCCTGGACACCAGCAGCCAAGAAATAGCCACGCACACACACTGTGTCATGATATCAGTACTGCAATACTGGATTTTACATGGTAAAAACATGAAGCAAACTGAACTCCTGCTGTTGTGTGAATAGCTTGGAAAATAAGCACATATGACTCTGGGTAACAACAGAAGGCTGTGTGTTTGCAAGATTAGAAAACGTTTTCTGCTTCATGTTTTATTTCCTTTCCATGATACTCTGAGTATCGTGATACTGGTACCTAACACACACACGCACACTATGGTACACACAAGAAATACACACACACGTAAAATCGGTGTGTGTGTGTGTTTATATACAGTATGTATACAGTTGAAGTCGGAAGTTTATATACACTTAGGTTGAAGTCATTAAAACTCATTTTTCAACCACTCCACAGATTATGTTAAGACTATAGTTTTGACAAGTCGGTTAGGACATCTACTTTGTGCATGACAAATAATTCTTCCAACAATTGTTTACAGACAGATTATTTCACTTATAATTCACTTTATCACAATTCCAGTGTGTCTTTAAACAGCTTGGAAAATTCCAGAAAATGTCATGGCTTTAGAAGCTTCTGATAGGCTAATTGACATCATTTGAGTCAATTGGAGGTGTACCTGTGGATGTATTTCACCAAAGTACATTCATCTCTAGGAGACAGAACGCGTCTCCTTCCTGAGCAGTATGACGGCTGCATGGTCCCATGGTGTTTATACTTGCATACTATTGTTTGTACAGATGAACGTGGTACCTTCAGGCATTTGGAAATTGCTCCCAAGGATGAACCAGACTTGTGGAGGTCTACAATTATTATTTCTGAGGTCTTGGCTGATTTCTTTTGATTTTCCCATGATGTCGAGCAAAGAGGCACTGAGTTTGAAGGTAGGCCTTGAAATACCTCCACAGGTACACCCCCAATTGACTCATTATGTAAATTAGCCTATCAGAAGCTTCTTAAGCCATGACATAATTTTCTGGAATTTTCCAAGCTGTTTAAAGGCACAGTCAACTTAGTGTACTGTATGTAAACTTCTGACCCACTGGAATTGTGATTTAGTGAATTATAAGTGAAATAATCTGTAAACAATTGTTGGAAGAATTACTTGTGTCATGCACAAAGTAGACGTCCTAACCGACATGAAATCTGTGGAGTGGTTGAAAAATGAGTTTTAATGACTTCAAGCTAAGTGTATGTAAACTTCCGACTTCAACTGTATGTATGTATGTATGTATGTATATATATATATATATACACACACACACACACAGGCTATATACAGTGCTATTCATAGTTTGCCCACACACAACTAAGAAATAGACACACATACATATTGTGCATATGCACTCTCATCATACCTACATGGGTAAACAAGCATAGGCCCTCCCTATGTGAGTATTCACAGGCTTCCTTCCATCATTACCACCATGGATCGGTGACCTCAAAAGACTGAACAATTGAAATCAGCAAGATAAAGGATGATGGGAAGGAAGCATCATCTGGCCAGCTTCAGTGGTGGGAAGGAAGCATGATTTGGCCAGCTTCAATGGCCTTTTCTCATTTGAGCAAAAGTCTGTCCTCTCCGTGACCCAGAAACCGATAAGTGGTCGAGGAGATGCCAATTCATTAGCAGGCGAACAAAAGTGTCTTCCCCTCAATAGCCACCTTTCATCTGGAATAGTAATGTCTATCCTACCCCCTTTGAATCAGCTTTTATTTTGTTAGAGGAGAGAAGCACATTTAAAAACAATATGCTACTTATTGTTTTATCTATAAAATGTATTGCACAACTAATGCATTTGTTTTCATCACTGGACTGGGTTGTATTCATTAGTGCACACCATAAAACTTTTGGCAACGGAACCCGGTCACTCCACTCTAAACCTTGACGTAAGCGGTTTAATAAACATGACCCTGGTTATGATGTAAACTAATAATGGGAGCTCTTCATAACAAAACGTTTTTATTGCATTGAATCAGGGAATACTTGACAGTGAATGGCATTCATGGGGTGTGGAAGACAATTTATCTGACCCTACTGTAAACACGTTGTATATAAAGTTATGTTGCAGGTAATCAAGGTATATTGTTTGATTTGATGTGGATTGTAAATTAAACTTCCAGGCTTGAGAAAACAACTGGGATGTGATGTAAGTGCTGGGAAGTAGGTGGTCCTGTGTTTCTCAGTTGGTAGATAATGGTGTTTGTCATGATGGTGGGTTCGATTATCCACAGCAACTAACAGTTAGTGCACTAATTTTAAGGTAGCAAGGTATGCATTATTTAGTTTGTCATACATAAAATATTTTTCTGCATGACAAAATGTAATTTATTTAATGGCTTTACGGATTTGGTATGTTATATATACAGTCGAAGTCGGAAGTTTACATACACTTAGGTTGAAGTCATTAAAACTCATTTTTCAACCACTCCACAGATTTCATGTTAACAAACTATAGTTTTGTCAAGTCGGTTAGGACATCTACTTTGTGCATGACACAAGTAATTCTTCCAACAATTGTTTAGACAGATTATTTCACTTATAATTCACTTTATCACAATTCCAGTGGGTCAGAAGTTTACATACACTTAGTTGACTGTGCCTTTAAACAGCTTGGACAATTCCAGAAAATGATGTCATGGCTTTGAAGCTTCTGATAGGCTAATTGACATCATTTGAGTCAATTGGAGGTGTACCTGTGGATGTATTTCAAGGCCTACCTTCAAACTCAGTGCCTCTTTGCTCAACATCATGGGAAAATCAAAAGAAATCTGGCAAGACCTCAGAAAAGGAATTGTAGACCTCCACAAGTCTGGTTCATCCTTGGGAGCAATTTCCAAATGCCTGAAGATACCACGTTCATCTGTACAAACAATAGTATGCAAGTATAAACACCATGGGACCATGCAGCCGTCATACCGCTTAGGAAGGAGACGCGTTCTGTCTCCTAGAGATGAATGTACTTTGGTGCGAAAAGTGCAAATCAATCCCAGAACAACAGCAAAGGACCTTGTGAATATGCTGCAGGAAACCGGTACAAAAGTATCTATATCCACAGTAAAACGATTCCTATATCAACACAACCTGAAAGGCCGCTCAGCAAGGAAGAAGCCACTGCTCCAAAACCGCCATAAAAATGCCAGACTACGGTTTGCAGCTGCACATGGGGACAAAGATCTTCCTTTTTGGAGAAATGTCCTCTGGTCTGATGAACAAAAATAGAACTGTTTCGCCATAATGACCATTGTTATGTTTGAAGGAAAAAGGGGGATGCTTGCAAGCCGAAGAACACCATCCCAACCGTGAAGCACGGGGGTGGCAGCATCATGTTGTGGGGGTGCTTTGCTGCAGGAGGGACTGGTGCACTTCACAAAACAGATGGCATCATGAGGAAGGAAGATTATGTGGATATATTGAAGCAACATCTCAAGACATCAGTCAGGAAGTTAAAGCTTGGTCGCAAATGGGTCTTCCAAATGGACAATGACCCCAAGCATACTTCCAAAGTTGTGGCAAAGTCAAGGTATTGGAGTAGCCATCACAAAGCCCTGGCCTCAATCCTATAGAAAGTTTGTGGCCAGAACTGAAAAAGCGTGTGCGAGCAAGGAGGCCTACAAACCTGACTCAGTTACATCAGTTCTGTCAGGAGGAATGGGCCAAAATTCACCCAACTTATTGTGGGAAGCTTGTGGAAGGCTACCCGAAACGTTTGACCCAAGTTAAACAATTTAAAGGCAATGCTACCAAATACTAATTGAGTATGTAAACTTCTGACCCACTGGGAATGCGATGAAAGAAATAAAAGCTGAAATAAATAATTCTGACATTTCACATTCATAAAATAAAGTGGTAATCCTAACTGACCTAAGACTAGGATTAAATGTCAGGAATTGAGAAAAACTGAGTTTAAATGTATTTGGCTAAGGTGTATGTACATTTCCGACTTCAACTGTATATATATACACCCCCAACACACACAACACTACAAACCTTTAAAAAAAAAAGTTTATTAAATGAAGGAAAGGATATCGCACAGCTCACAAGATGGTTGAAAGACACGTTGCAGGTCTCAGGAGTAGACGTCCCTTTACAAGAAGTGTGTGTTATATTGTCTCTTGAAATGACTAGTCTGCCAGGTTTAACATAATGGTGCAAAAGAACAGTTAGATGTTAAGAACACACTGAATAAATCCCATGTATAAAAGTATGCCTGGATCACTTCTTGGTCGAGTTCCTGCCAGAATATAGTACACACCTGCCAGATGTCAAAACACTTGGATAGGTGTTTAACTATCAGCACAACACATGATATAACCATCCATCTATGTCCGACTGAACAGTTGATGACATTGGCATGCAACCATTGGTTGATGTAGTGCAACACCTGCGCAACTAGTCGGGCAGGAACTCAAACTTTTCAGTTGAGCATCATTCAGGCAGGATTAGGAGAGGGTTATGACTTGCAAGGGAAAATAGTGTTTTTTTTTTATTCAGAACTTTTTACTTCAGAATAATTCTGATATTCAATTAGTAACTTAAACTTTGTGTTTTACTAGTTAATGAAATCATTGAAGTGGAGTTGTTACAAATGGAATGCAAAGTACTGCAACACCACCAAGCTCAGACGGTGGATCTCCACATCGTGAATTATACAGACAATTCCTGTTTACCCGCTGATGATAGTCCCCATCGAATGAGTCTGCCCGGTCTATACAGTTCCCTCAGCACTGTAACGCCTCCATCCCTCCTACACTGGACAGGAGTAATAGGCTGGGGACCTGCGCTGGGCTGGACTGAGGAGACGAGGGTTGGGTCTGTAGCTACTCCTCTCTCTCCTGATCCCTCTCTCTATGGCTCAGTCTTTCTTGGTCGTCTTGGCGATGTTCTCCTTGCGTTTCTTTTTTTTCTTTTGCTCGCGGTCACGTGCCTCAATCATTTTGGCCAGTTTCCACGACAACAGGGCGCTGGCGATGAAGAGGGGTGTGAGCGCCAGGACAACCGTCGTCAGAAAGCCGTACGGGTCCTTAGCTGCCCACTCCACCACGTACTCCGCCCACGCCCGCACATCAATCATCCTGATTGTCAACAGCAACTCCAATTCAAAATCTGGAAAACATATTTATTTTAACAAATTAGAAGCTTGGGGCAAAATGTAACCATAGATCTACAATCAGATTGTCCAATCCTAAACTAAATAATTAGGGGAAGAAATAATGTCAGAGACATTCAAGTTTAGGCCTGTATCTTGACATTTCCCCCCCGGGGATCAATAAAGTACCTATCTATCTATCTATCTATCTATACACAGTGTACAAAACATTAAGAACACCTGCTTTTTCCATGGCAGACTGACCAGCTCTGACTGCTTATTGATGTCACTTGTTAAATCCACTTCAATCAGTGTAGATGGGGAGACCGGTTTAATGGATTCTGTATGCATGCCATTCAGAGGGTGAATGGGCCAGACAAAAGATTTAAGTGCCTTTAAATGGCGTATAGTAGTAGGTGCCAGGCGCACAGGTTTGTGTAAAACTGCAACATTGCTGTGTTCACGCTCAACAGTGCCCCGTGTGTATCAAGAATGGTCCACCACCCAAATGACATCCAGCCAAACTTGACACAACTGTGGGACGCATTGGAGTCAACATGGGCCAGCATCCCTGTGGAACGCTTTCGACAAATTGAGGCTGTTCTGAGGGCAAAATGGGGGGTGCAACTCAATATTAGGAAGGTGTTCCATGTTTTGTATACTCAGTGTATGTTCCAAAGGCACCACTGCCCCACACACTGTTGCCCTGCTGAATATTTAACAGGCAACTGTGTAACATTTCTACTCGCCAACAGGTGCTGCTACTCTAACATGGAAATAACCAAAGCTAGTTTTCAGTTGTAGATTCACATTGGATGAATTGTATGCTTGACTTCATACCTACCGGTATACAAGTGGAAAATAAAATGTGCACTACAGTCAAGCTGCCTATGCAATTTAACAGTCTCAACCACAGACACATTACATGACTAAAAGTATATGGACACCTGCTCGTCAAACATCTCATTCCAAAATCATGGGCATTAATATGGAGTTGATCCCCCCTTTGCTGCTATAACAGCCTCCACTCTTCTGGGAAGGCTTTCCACTAGATGTTAGAACATTGCTGCAGGGACTTGCTTCCATTCAGCCACAAGAGCATTAGTGAGGATGGGCACTGATGTTGGGCAATTAGGCCTGGCTCACAGTCAGGGGGGGGGCATTGTCAAGCTGAAATAGGACAGCGCCTTCCCCAAACTGTTGTCATAAAGTTAGAAGCACAGAATCATCTAGAATGTCATTGTATGCTGTAGCGTTAAGATTTCCCTTCACTGGAACTAAGGGGCCTGAATCATGAAAAACAGCCCCAGACCATTATTCCTCATCCACAAAACTTTACAGTTGGCACGATGCAGTCTGGCAAGTAGCATTCTCCTGGCATCCACCAAACCCTTGATTTGTCCGTCGGACTACCAGACGGTGAAGCGTGATTAATCACTCCAGAGAAACGCGTTTCCACTGATCCAGAGTCCAATGGCAGCGAGCTTTACACCACTCCAGTCGACGCTTGGCATTGCGCATGGTGATCTTAGACTTGTGTGCGGCTGCTCGGCCATGGAAACCCATTTTATGAAGCTCCCGAATAAGGCTGAGCTGTTGTTGCTCCTAGATGTTTCCACTTCACAATAACAGTATTTAAAGTTGACCGGTGCAGCTCTAGCAGGGTAGAAATTTGACGAACTGACTTGTTGGAAAGGTTAAGTCACTGAGCTCTTCAGTAAGGCCATTCTACTGCTAATGTTTGTTTATGGAGATTGTATGGATGTGTGCTCGATTTTATACACCTGTCAGCAATGGGTGTGGCTGAAATAGCCGAATCCACTCTTTTGAAAGGGTGTCCAGATACACTTTATATACAAAAGTATGTTACTCCACTAGCTAGCTAACTTTGTATGTCACCGTCTAGCCTAGCAGCCCATCCATAGACGCTAATTAGGGTTCCCACACGGCCATATTTTCATGTTACTGCACATGTTAACGGAACACAGATGGAAAACAGCGTTGACTATTTGGCTGCCAGAGCCAATTCCTCTTAACAGGAAATAACGTTAGGCGCATTTATTCCATTATTGGGCTACCTATCTTATTTAGCATATCAAACCGTAAACTAGCTAACCTACAAATGACGTGCAGTTACCTAGCTAGTATGCTTTTCCATGGCAATGATGTTTAAAGGGAGGTTTTAGTACTCGAGAAGCAAACGACAGATTGCCCCTTTACAACAAACATTAGCTAATTTAAGTAGCTAGCTACATAACAAACTCAGAAGTTAGCTACGTAACGTTAGCTTCTGTAAACAATTAAGCTAGCTATGTAGTTTATTTGCATTGTAAAACCGCTTCATCGCCCCAGCAACTTTGATCTAGTTTAGCAGTAAGCACAGCGACAACGGTTCAAATCAATTATAACCGTATATTTAGAGGTATAATTAAGTTAAACATACTCAAACTACCGGAAGTCCCACGCTGATCTGGAACCAGGAAGTGAGTTCACGCGATTGGTTATGACGTGTCACCCTGGCATATAGGGAATTGTAGTTTTGTGATAGAACATGTACGTTTACGTCCACACTAATACTTCGATATTAAACTGTATATGGCAGTAGGCAAAATCGATGTAAACATACGCCAATTAAAAAACGTGGTTTTCTGAGCAATCTTTCGAATTATTAGGACATGTAGGGTGTGTTCGTAAATTCAATCTGGAGTGCCAGAGTGCGCTCTGTGTGTTCGTAAATTCAGAGTGCATACTGGATGCTCTGGTGGAGGAGTAGGGTTGATCCCAGCAAAGGCAGTCAATTACCCAAGCTAACTGGCTAAAGTTGCTAGCTACTTCCAGACACAAATGAGAGAACACCGTTTTTTACCGATGTTTACTGACACCAGTCATATTCAACAGGTGTTGAAATCGGAGTAGATAACCAAAATAAGTTTACGAACGACCGTCAGACGAGTCCTCTGAAATCGGAGTAGATAACCAGAGTGTATTTACGAACGCACCCGTAAACACCGTAATGGGCGTTCTATCGGTGTATTTGAACTGCGCATGTGCTAGGACCAAGCGAGTGAGACTCCCTCTTTAGCGTGAGCGATGCGGAGTGTTCGAAAAAAATGAATGTATTCGTCTTATAGAAGTAGTTTTCACATACACATTTATATCCTAACTCAGAATCAAATATACTTCCCAAACATAACATGTTCGCAGTTTTAGAACATGTTTTTTGATTGCCAATTTCCTGCATTTATCAGGGAGCCTCTTTTCAGATGTGTCCATGTAAAAAGTATTATTAGGGAAACCGTTCTTCCTGCAAAGCATGTAAACGTTTTAATCGAACTATTATTATATTTATCAGACTATCCACAATAATCGCATTATTGTGTGCAGTGAGTCGACAGCCATCCATAAACACGTGGTTACTTCTAGATCAAAATCAAGAACGTTTTTTACTAGTGTGACGGGATATGAACTACCCATTTTGGACCATGTTTAACAGGGGACCCTAATCAGTTGAAATGTATAAAAGTATCCCTAGACCTTTTCAGGTGAGCTCTTTGTGGATTCATTCTGAATCTGAAGGTATTGTGCAGTGTCATAAGTGTGTTTCTTAGGAGGAAACCATTTTGGGACCATGCTGTTTTGACAATTGTTATTTTCGAAGTGTTCAAAGGGTAGGCCTATGTTACTTCATCTGCATCAATGTTTGTTTATTTGAGTTAAAACTGAAGAGTGTTAAATGTCCTTTGATGGTCAAAATAGGCAACCAGTTTCTGACCCTGAGTGACAAGAAAAACAAGAATAACTTGACAAAGGAGCTGCAGGCTGTCTGAACTTCCTGTGAGGAAGTATTGAAACCAAATCGGGTTTGGTCACATCTGCTCCATTCATATGGCACAGATCACTTTCAGAGCAGTTCAAAGGCCTCTGCACACAGGGGAAGGAAAGGGGTCAGACTGAAACACATGCAAGACATCCAGACAGGCAAATGCACATACCAAGCAGGGGGCTTGCAGTTGGGATTTTAAATGCTCATTAGACTGGGCAAGGTTTTTCTTTCCTGTTCAGTGAAAGAGTCCATGACATTACATCTGTTTATGTTAATGTTTTTAAAAATCACAGCATTCAACAGAGCATTTAGGCTTACAGTATACTACAGTACATAATTATTATTTGCCTACTTGGAATGTGCACCTTTCTGGACCTGAACTTTATTTCCTTTACAAATGATATGTAATGGGCTTGTAATGGGTTTATAGAATATCCCCTATTTAATCAGTAATAAACAGTTTTGTTTATTCAATCATTTTGGTGCTTGTGACAGGGCTGTGCAGAGACTGCTGAAATGGCTGCTATGAACTGAATATACTGGATAAAAAAAAGCAAAATCACATTTTATTGGTCACTTACACGTGTTTAGCAGATGTTGTTGCGGGTGTAGCGAAATGCTTGTGTTTCTATCTCTGACAGTGCAGTAATATCTAACAAGTAATATCTAACAGTTTCACAACAACACCCAAAAACACATTCATCTAAGTAAGGAATGAATTAAGAATATATACACTACCGTTTAAAAGTTTGGGGTCACATAGAAATGTCCTTGTTTTTGAAAGAAAAGCAAATTTTTTGTCCATTAAAATAACATCAAATTGATCAGAAATACAGTGTAGACATTGTTAATGTTGTACATGACTATTGTAGCTGGAAACGGCAGATTTTTTAATAGAATATCTACATAGGCGTACAGAGGCCCATTATCAGCAACCATCACTCCTGTGTTCCAATGGCACGTTGTGTTAACTAATCCAAGTTTATCATTTATAAAAAGGCTAATTGATCATTAGAAAACCCTTTTGCAATTATGTTAGCACAGCTGAAAACTGTTGTGCTGATTAAAGAAGCAATAAAACTGGCCTTCTTTAGACTAAAGAAAAGCCATATCTCAGACTGGCCAATAAAAATAAAAGATTAAGGGCAAAAGAAAACAGACACTGGACAGAGAAAGATATGGCTTTTTACTTTGCAACTCTGCCTAGAAGGCCAGCATCCCGGAGTCGCCTCTTCACTGTTGACGTTGAGACTGGTGTTTTGCAGGTACTATTTAATGAAGCTGCCAGTTGAGGACTTGTGAGGCGTCTGTTTCTCAAACTAGACACTAATGTACTTGTCCTCTTGCTCAGTTGTGCACCGGGGCCTCCCACTCCTCTTTCTATTCTGGTTAGAGCCAGTTTGCTCTGTTCTGTGAAGGGAGTAGTACACAGCGTTGTACGAGATCGTCCGTTTCTTGGCAATTTCTCGCATGGAATAGCCTTCTTTTCTCAGAACAAGAATAGACTGACTAGTTTCAGAAGAAAGTTATTTGTTTCTGGCCATTTTGAGCCTGTAATCGAACCCACAAATGCTGATGCTCCAGATACTCAACTAGTCTAAAGAAGGCCATGCACCTGTACTGACCTCGCCTTCTGGATGATAGCGGAGTGAACAGGCAGTGGCTCGGGTGGTTGATGTCCTTGATGATCTTTTTGGCCTTCCTGTGGCATCGGGTGCTGTTGGTGTCCAGGAGGGCGGGAAGTTTGTCCCCGGTAATGCGTTGGGCAGACTGTTGTGGCCGTTGCAGTTGCCTTACCAGGCGGTGATACAGCCCACCAGGATGCTCTCAATTGTGCATCTGTAAAAGTTTGTGAGGGTTTTAGGTGCTAAGCCTCAAGAGGTTGAAGATGCGGGTGAGTGTCATCATGATATGCAGCACTTTGCGGTGGACAGCCACCTGTCTCAATCAATGAGAGAAGATTTTAAATAGACAAGATGGTGGCATACACATGGTTGGATTACTTCATGGAGCATTTTCTAATTTAAAATGAACCCCCTGCAACTAGACATTTAGAAGACATTGGTTGTCTTCCAAGTCTGGAATTGTGGAAGTATCAACAAGTTAAGGTTGGTCAAAAATGTGCTGTGCTACGCCAAACAGTGCCTTAATAATAACACCTATCAACCAGCTGAAACAGATTAATGGTCTGACTAGGTAATATTTTTAATAGCTATGGATAACTATTAATATTTATCATTCCATTTCTAAACTAGCCTACTGTTTCTACATAAAATGTTCCCACAGTCTAGGCCTATAGGCTAGTTATAAAGTACTGTAGAAAATAAAACAGCGGTACAGGGAAGCAAACCCAGGTCTCTGGCATGAAAGGCAAATACCTTACACATCATATAGGGTTAACTAACTTAGTAGAAATTGTAACATGGCTCATATAGCGAGGATCGATATAGTATTCAAAAACCCTTTATAAAAAGTGTTGAATTTAAGCCATTTTTGTCAAGCATGTAAGTGGACTGTGTGTGTGTGTGTGTGTGTGTATGTGTGTGTGTGTGTGTGTGTGTGTGTGTGTGTGTGTGTGTGTGTGTGTGTAAGCTTGATGAGGTAGAAAGCAAGTTTTGAATTTATATTTGTTAATTTGACAGAAGGAGAGAGAGAGGCTATTGATAATAGAATAATACTTGTATTTATAAAATGACTAGAGAATGGACCCTTCCATATCCTCAGGTTCCTTTCACGCCCTCTCCCTCGCTGACAGTTGAGATCCCTCTGAATTTAGAAAACAACCCTGTCACTCCTGATGTTATTGAGAGGAGAGATCCTGCGGTTGATGAAGTCTTCAATTCAGACCCAGTTTAAAATTCGGTTTTACTTCAACTCTTGCTCCTTTTACCCATTTGGGGAACTATAAAACCACACATGGGATTAGAACCCGCCTTTAAACTCAAACACGAACAAACTTCAAAGTCTCTTCGGCTCCGATGGCCCCGCCCTCTCGCTCCGGAATGGCTTCACAAAGGATTTGCCGACGTTCGGGAATTCCGCATTCAGTTCCTTTTTTAGCGCCACTCGTGCGCTGGAATCTGTCCAGGATCCCACCCATCTCCGTTAATTTGACAACACAAAGGACTTCACCGAACCCGAAGACACCGCCTCCTATTCCAAATAAGGGTCGTCTCTCCATGTACGGCAAACAATCGGCTGGAGAGCGTCCTTTTCTCTTCCTTATCCCGTTTATATGATCCGAGAGGAACTGCGCTACAAGTTACAGCGGTGCGATCATGGCGGAGCGAGTCCAGCAGCCCCCGGCCAAGCGGCTCTGCTGTCGGCCCGGCTACAACCCGGCATGCAGGCAGGGGCAGCGGGCTGGAGGAGTACTGTGTGGCGGTCCGGGGTCTGCTCCAGGGGGATTGGGAAAAACACACAACACCGAATCGCTGCTCGACATCGCGGCGCGGAGAGTCGCGGAGAAGTGGCCATTCCAAAGGGTGGAAGAACGGTTCGAACGGATTCCAGAACCCGTCCAGAGAAGGATCGTGTACTGGTCGTTCCCGAGGAGCGAAAAGGAGATCTGCATGTATTCTTCGTTCAACGCAGGGGGAGAGGAGAGTGGAACTAGCGGGGAAAACAATGACGAGACCCAGCTGCCTTTCCTACGTGGTGTCACTCTGCTGGAGGGCGGCTGGGTGGACAACGTACTCCAAGTCGGTGAGTAGCTTTTGCTAGGCTACTGGGAAATATGATGCTGGCCGGGGAATAGCTAACACAGTTCCAAACTAACCCACGTTGCTTGGAATTTCAAGGGAACCATGTTGGCCAAAACGCTAAATATGCGCTTGAATAGCTGAGTGTTTATATCACAGACTAAGTCGTTTACCATCCTCTACCCACACTCATCCTACAGTAAGGGGTTAGGGTAACCTACAGTAAGGGGTTAGGGTAACCTACAGTAAGGGGTTAGGGTAACCTACAGTAAGGGGTTAGGGTAACCTACAGTAAGGGGTTAGGGCAACCTACAGTAAGGGGTTAGGGCAACCTACAGTAAGGGTTTAGGGTAACCTACAGTAAGGGTAACCTACAGTAAGGGGTTAGGGTAACCTACAGTAAGGGTTTAGGGTAACCTACAGTAAGGGGTTAGGGTAACCTACAGTAAGGGGTTAGGGTAACCTACAGTAAGGGGTTAGGGCAACCTACAGTAAGGGGTTAGGGCAACCTACAGTAAGGGGTTAGGGCAACCTACAGTAAGGGTTTAGGGTGACCTACAGTAAGGGTAACTTACAGTAAGGGGTTAGGGTAACCTACAGTAAGGGGTTAGGGTAACCTACAGTAAGGGGTTAGGGTAACCTACAGTAAGGGGTTAGGGTAACCTACAGTAAGGGGTTAGGGTAACCTACAGTAAGGGGTTAGGGTAACCTACAGTAAGGGGTTAGGGTAACCTACAGTAAGGGTTTAGGGTAACCTACAGTAAGGGGTTAGGGTAACCTACAGTAAGGGGTTAGGGTAACCTACAGTAAGGGGTTAGGGTAACCTACAGTTATTTGCCTTGTTTTTGTCCAGTGTACATATAAAATTGCTCTGAGCCATTTCCAAATGAAAGCTTAACACTTGGTTCCTATTTTCGTGATCGTTTGTGTCTTTTCAGCTTTCTGTCCCCCTCCAATGGGTAACCAGCTTTCTGTCCCCCTCCAATGGGTAACCAGACAAAAGACCCCTTTTCACCGCTGGCTTAATAGAAGATATTTAGAATGGGTGGGAGGACGGCAATTTAAAGCCACAGCGCTTCTATTTTGTTTGCCAAACACCTTTGTGAGATGTAATCTTTTGCTCTGCTACGTTTTCAGCATTCGTGAGAGATTTTTCCAAGCAGGAGAAAGGCTATGGGATGGTACCGCTAGTGTATACCAACAACGAACAATCATGTGTCCTGTTACGTAATGCGTTATTTGTGGGATATCCAAGTATAAATAAATACAGGCATTTAGACAACTATTGGCTCAACTGCTTCCCTTTTGCCAGAGCTATTTCCCTGCATTCGTCAGTGATAAAGGCTCAGCTGTCACTCTTTGCCTCCCCACCCCTGGAAAACACTTCAGCATTTTAATCCCATTACCCTCCCCAGTTCATCTGAATTTATAATGCAATCTGCAAACACGATTTTATGCATGATCTTTCCTCTGCCTCCTACCCTTATTCTTTCCCGTCAGAAGGATCTGTGTTGCTCTCCTGCTCTTTAGGGCTGCTCACAATAGTATCCCTCCACCAGCTCCTATCTGTTCACCAGATTCCTCAGCAGTAGGGCTTGTTTATGTTCTGCCGTTTGGCTTCTCTGGGAGACATAGATTGTCAGTTCTTGCAAATGAGTGTTAGCTCAGATTTGGTGAGGTGTGTGTGTGTGTGTGTGTGTGTGTGTGTGTGTGTGTGTGTGTGTGTGTGTGTGTGTGAGAGATAGAAAGAGGGGGAGTGTGTGTTGATTGTCTCGTTCTGCATGCTAGGAGTGTCTGTTGTGCTGATTGACATTTTCACCCCAGAAATTTTAGCTGTTAAAATAAAGCCAAGGAAAGGATATGATAAATAAATGATGCCATCTTCTCCAGGGGACAGGCTGTCATTGGCAGGGCGACACATGGGGTGGAGCGGGCTGTCAACAGCGGCACAAACCGCCACATGTAGGGACCCATCAAACACAGGAGGATTTGTCCTGAAGTGTATGTGTGTGTATACTTTTGGGTGTTGATGATGAAAGACTGTACAGGAACAGAGAGCGAGAAGGCAGAGGTTATTGTGTGTATAGGGACACGCTAATATACTTGAATTAATCAGAGTCTGTACTCCTCCCCCTCTCCCTGGTGAACCTCTATAAAACTCTCCATATTTACTACCCTAAGGCCAACTACCAGTCCCCTGGTCTCCTGTGATTATTTATCTGTTTCTCAAAGACATTAATCACACATTCTTGTATTCCCCCCCCCCCCCCCCGTACATCAATGCTGGGTTTGAGGAATGGAACGAGGGGGGTGGAGAGAAATTAAATAATTGGGTGGTTGCCGTAAAATATTGTGGAGAAATATGGAGAGAGAGAGAGGTGGGGAAGGATAAAGGGAAAACAGAGGAATATTCTGCGCCTTGTGTGGACTAGGACTAGCTATTGTTCTCTGTCTGATTGAGCTCAGAATGCAGTTTAGGGATGGCCAACATAGCATGACAAAAGCATGTTGGTAAACAAGCAGGGAGGGACTCTGCTCTCCTACCCCCACACCCTGCTCTCCTACCCCCACACCCTGCTCTCCTACCCCCACACCCTGCTCTCCTACCCCCACACCCTGCTCTCCTACCCCCACACCCTGCTCTCCTACCCCCACACCCTGCTCTCCTACCCCCACACCCTCTGCCTGAAATATCACTGTCTGTGGGTGTTACGCCAGCTAGAGTGTGAATGTCATAGTTTCTTGGTTCACCTATCATTCTGCGTGTGTGAAACTGGTTCATGTCTTTACGTCCTGGTTTTTATTAGGGCTATGCATTGGTCTGGTCTTTATTAGGGCTATGCATTGGTCTGGTCTTTATTAGGGCTATGCATTGGTCTGGTCTTTATTAAGGCTATGCATTGGTCTGGTCTTTATTAGGGCTATGCATTGGTCTGGTCTTTATTAAGGCTATGCATTGGTCTGGTCTTTATTAAGGCTATGCATTGGTCTGGTCTTTATTAGGGCTATGCATTGGTCTGGTCTTTATTAAGGCTATGCATTGGTCTGGTTTTTATTAGGGCTATGCATTGGTCTGGTCTTTATTAAGGCTATGCATTGGTCTGGTCTTTATTAAGGCTATGCATTGGTCTGGTCTTTATTAGGGCTATGCATTGGTCTGGTCTTTATTAAGGCTATGCATTGGTCTGGTCTTTATTAAGGCTATGCATTGGTCTGGTCTTTATTAAGGCTATGCATTGGTCTGGTCTTTATTAGGGCTATGCATTGGTCTGGTCTTTATTAAGGCTATGCATTGGTCTGGTCTTTATTAAGGCTATGCATTGGTCTGGTTTTTATTAGGGCTATGCATTGGTCTGGTCTTTATTAAGGCTATGCATTGGTCTGGTCTTTATTAAGGCTATGCATTGGTCTGGTCTTTATTAAGGCTATGCATTGGTCTGGTCTTTATTAGGGCTATGCATTGGTCTGGTCTTTATTAGGGCTATGCATTGGTCTGGTCTTTATTAAGGCTATGCATTGGTCTGGTCTTTATTAAGGCTATGCATTGGTCTGGTCTTTATTAAGGCTATGCATTGGTCTGGTCTTTATTAAGGCTATGCATTGGTCTGGTCTTTATTAGGGCTATGCATTGGTCTGGTCTTTATTAAGGCTATGCATTGGTCTGGTCTTTATTAAGGCTATGCATTGGTCTGGTCTTTATTAAGGCTATGCATTGGTATGGTTTTTATTAGGGCTATGCATTGGTCTGGTCTTTATTAAGGCTATGCATTGGTCTGGTCTTTATTAGGGCTATGCATTGGTCTGGTCTTTATTAAGGCTATGCATTGGTCTGGTCTTTATTAAGGCTATGCATTGGTCTGGTCTTTATTAAGGCTATGCATTGGTCTGGTCTTTATTAGGGCTATGCATTGGTCTGGTCTTTATTAAGGCTATGCATTGGTCTGGTCTTTATTAAGGCTATGCATTGGTCTGGTTTTTATTAGGGCTATGCATTGGTCTGGTCTTTATTAGGGCTATGCATTGGTCTGGTCTTTATTAAGGCTATGCATTGGTCTGGTCTTTATTAGGGCTATGCATTGGTCTGGTCTTTATTAGGGCTATGCATTGGTCTGGTCTTTATTAAGGCTATGCATTGGTCTGGTCTTTATTAAGGCTATGCATTGGTCTGGTCTTTATTAAGGCTATGCATTGGTCTGGTCTTTATTAAGGCTATGCATTGGTCTGGTCTTTATTAAGGCTATGCATTGGTCTGGTCTTTATTAAGGCTATGCATTGGTCTGGTCTTTATTAAGGCTATGCATTGGTCTGGTCTTTATTAAGGCTATGCATTGGTCTGGTCTTTATTAGGGCTATGGAGATGATTAGGCCATCGTGTTGCAGTTATCTTGGCATCAAGCAGTTTACTCCATGCTTTCTCTGTGTGTGTTCTAGTAAACCATGTCTGAAGCACTTATGACAATGCAGGTAGTACTGCCATCAGGTCATATTTCATCCCATCTTTAGTCCTTCATATCGGTTTCATTTAGCTCATATCATCCCCAGGTGGTAAGGGTAGCCAACAACACATCCGCCACGCTGACCCTCAAAACGGGGGCCCCACAGGGGTGTGTGCTTAGTCCCCCCCTGTACTCCCTGTTCAACTACGACTACGTGGCGGAGTACAGGAAACGGCCCCCATCCATATCGACGGGGCTGCAGTGAAGCTGGTAGAGAGCTCAAAGTTCCTTGGTGTCCACATCATTAAGGACTGACTTGCCTAGTTAAATAAAGGTAACTTATTTTTAAGGACCTGTCATCGTCCAAACACAACAACACAGTCGTGAAGAAGGCACAAAACGCCTCTCCCCCGTATTTATTCCTTGTCTTATTATTTTGCTATTTATTCCATGTCATATTATTGCAATATGCATTATTGGGAAGGGTCGTAAGTAAGCATTTCACTTTTCATCTACACCTGTGTTTACTAAGCACGTGACAAATACCTTTATTTATCAGCAGTGCTGAACTTTTTTTTTTTTACCTTTATTTAACCAGGTAGGTCAGTTGAGAACAAGTTCTCATTTACAACTGCGACCTGGCCAAGACAAAGCAAGGCAGTGCGACAGAAACAACAACACAGAGTTACACATGGGAAATAAACAAACGTACAGTCAGTAACACAATAGAAAAATCTATATACAGAGTGCAAATGTAGTGCAAAATGCAGTAAGGTTAGGAACTGACCACAGGGCCCTCTATCATGGGGCACAGCATGGGGTAAATCGCTCCAGAGAGAAAGAGGTTAAAAGTAGGGAGAGGACTAGCCTCCTGTGTGTGTGTTTGCATACTCCCTTGCACTTGAGAGGACGTGAATTAGTGTACGTATTGTAAAATCGTTTAAATGTCTATGACTTAGAGACAGTGTCATTGAGCATGTGTGTATTGAACAAACGCACGACACACACACCTGTTTACGAAGCATGTGACAACTAACATTTGATTAGATTTTCTCTGCTTCAGTAAAAGCCACCTTGGCTGAGGGGTAGCTTACATCTATCTCATTTTCCAACTCTTAAAGGACACTCAGAAGGCTTTTAGACATTGCTACTCTTATTTTACTGTGTGAAATAATAGAAAAGGAACTCAAGCAAGGAATCTTTCAGACTCGAGCCTATTCTGGTGTTATTTTTACCTCAACCTAGTAACCTGGTTAGCTTGTTGTTATTGAATTGGACCCTGAGACTCTCTTTTCCCCTTGCCATGTGACTGACCCTGGGATCCTATCATCATGTAAACAGTTGGCTTTCCAAAGGGAACAGGAGCACCATCCAAGTATAAGGAGTGTTTGGCGGGAAAACAGCCTTTCTTTCCCTCCTTTATTCACCCTTTCTCTTCAGAATTAATTCCTCTTTGCACCAATGAGCTGCTGCAGAAATAAGCATTAAGCTCTCCAATCCACTGCTCACTGTGGGAGGAAAGGGATCCTGTGTGTGTGTGTGTGTGTGTGTATATACTAACCATTATTATTATGACCATAGAACATTGCTTCTCTTTGGTGTGGTCAACAGCTGCTCGTTCAATCACACATCCGGACACTAAAGGCCAAATCTGAAAGGTAGGTGTGTGAGTCTGAAAGAGTTCTCTGTATTTTCAGCTCCACCACAGCACCTGATGAACGGGCTCCCCGCCCCCACGCCGCCTGGATCCGGTTTGTGTGTGCGTGTGTCCTCCCCTGTCCAGTGCCTCAGTCATTTAAGCCTGGAGCAAAGAGGTGGATGGTTAGACTACCTGCTGTTGTTACTGATTGAGTACAAACATCTCTATCTGCCCAAAACAAACATGGTGAGCGACCAGTCACCACTTGGGGGCAGGGCGGTTTGACTGTTGCTTCCTGTCCCTAACTGAACCAAGACTGGTTTGTGTTGTTTACTGCTCAACGGTTAATGTTGTGTTTGGATAGGGACATTCTAATCTGAAATAAGTTGAGGATACAGTATGGCCTAGTCTAGTCATTTGTGTGTAACAACTTGGATGTAGTTTAGGCATTCAAATGATAAGAGGGTGGATGGCATTCCCGTCAGTCTGCGTTCTCACCATATCTTGTTTACATTCTCTCACACACACACACTTGTCTCATAGCCTTGGGGCGCCAGGCAAGTTTTATTTATTTCTCTGGTGCCTCACAATAAGCAATGCCAGACAAGTATGAGGGTTTACCTGACTATGACCCAACATGCACGCACGCACACTTCGGGTGAAGGCGTTCACTCAACGCCTCCACCCTCGGGGACAACGAGGTCAGAATAGTCAGACAGTCACATGATTGTTTTCCAATAAACACAACCTAACTAGCAGAAGAGCTTGTATGTTGATCTAGAGGAAGCCGTTTCTAATGTTGGAGATATGTCAACGCTGTCTGTCACTCCCACTGATTGGAGAGATAAGATCCATGCTTCTGCATGATCTCGTCATTTTCCAGATACACATTACACACACCTGAAGACGTGTTTTAAATACCTGTACAGGGTTTTCCTACACTATCTGGCTGAGGACACACAAACGCCCCCAGAGTTAACACAAGGCACAATATGACACTGAGTAAAAAAGCACTAGTCTATATGGCACCACTGAGTATGTAGGCAGAAGGTCTCCTGTATATCGCAGTAGCGATGATGAAGGAATATCTGAATTTTATCCCGTATGGGTGGTTAAGTGCTTCAGTCTAAGTAACATACAAATAAAATCAGGATAAAAATCTGTCAATTTAAGCTAGATAGTAGGTTTGTATGGGCTGCGTCTCAATCCACCACACTGGCCTATGTCGGCCTTCCGTATCTGCGGTTGAAGGTGTCCGAGCTACAGCGGTGTTTGTCAGATCATGAAAAATCCTGAAAGTCGGTCTTCTCACAAAAACATCTGTAGCGTCTGAACAGTTTGGTCTACAAACTATTATGACCACTGCGTTTTGCTCTATGACCCCCACAAGTGTCACGGGACTCACCGGAAGGTAAACCAATACAGACAAATTGAGGTCTCGTTTTGTGCCGACAAAAATAAGGGGTTAAATGTGTGTCCAAAAAAGCAAAAGAGACACTTCAAAATCGTATTTCTTGTGATTTATTTTTTGACTGTCTTTTTACAATTTATTTATGTGTTTGTTAGTCAATGCGTTTTCTATGAGCTAAAGTAGTAAAGGCCAAGTTCAATATTTTATCAAATTTTAGGAATCAAATGGATAAATGATCCATGGTATGACCATATTAAAACAAATCTGTTCCAATAGGGCTCTGGTCAAAAGTAGTGCACTATATGGGAATAGGGAGCCATTTGAGACAGTCGTTGTGTATGTGTGAGGAGCCTGTGGCTGTTCAGAGGCTACTGCTGTAGTTGAGTTGGGTGGTATGTCAGGCATGCATGTACTGCTATGTGGAAGTGGAAGTGAATAGCTCTTCAGGCATGAGAGGGGGAGGAGAGCTGTTTTAAAGAACTAATGGAATTTAGTTTGGCCCTCAAGTTTCTTTCCATCTTAGATTTTATTTCACTCTCTCTCTCTCTCTCTCTCTCTCTCTCTCTCTCTCTCTCTGTGTCTCTCTCTCTCTCTCTCTCTCCCCTACTCCCTCATTATCATATCCTTCTACATTTTCCAGTTTCTCTCCTTTTTAAAGGTCCAATGCAACCATGAAGTTAAAATGGTCAAAAAGAAACAAAAATAGCTTCTTAGCCAATCAAGAATTTAGCTAGGACTGTCTGGGAGTGGTCTGAGTGGGGAGGGGAAAACTGAAAACGAAAAACTAGCTGTTATTGGCAGAGAGGTTTGGAACTCTCTTTCTTATTGGTCTATTAACTATTTTACCGCCTGGTGATGTCACCAGTCAAGCCAAAACTCCGTTCCACCAAAACAGGCTGACATTTCATTTCTGATTTTTTTTTAAAACACCTCTTACACTAAAAGGGCATTATCATAATTTCACAGTATTATTCCAACCTCCTAGTGTGGAAATATAGTGTGGGGCTTTCCTCTTGTTCTCCATTGTTCCTCGAGCAAGAGGAAGGCCAATGAAATCACCAAGTGGCTTTCAGACCAATTCATTGAGTGCCCTACTCCTTGACGTTTGCAGTTGTGTAAAAAAAACACTTTTGACCCTTTAGTGTGTGTATTTTAGTGTGTGTACTTAGTAGTGTATTTAGTGTGTATTTTAGTGTGTGTACTTAGTAGTGTATTTATACTCAATAGGAAAAGTAAAAAAAATCACTGGAGGAAACCTTTAAGCATGGTAATAGCTCATATCTGATTTACAGTCGTCCATCTAGATAGGCCCACAGTGTGTTTCTATACTACTTCCTGTGCCTGTGATGCTCCCACAGGAAACTCTACTCTCTGTAGTACCATGAGCCAGACATGACCTGAGGCTCTATGCTCTCTGAACCACACCATTCTTATCCAAAGCAACATTCAGCGGTGGGGAGTGCGGACACCAGCGGCCGTATTTGGTGTACGCTACCGTTTGGAATGCTGGATTAAAATAATTGATGCAGTGTTCCAGATTGAGGCCTGTGTCTGTCTGGTGTGGCCCATTCTGTCCTGCCGGTTCCCCCGAGCAGCCAAACCCACTCAGGCCCTCCTCCCAGCCCAACCCACTGAGGCTCATAGAAATAGAATGGTCTATTTCTATGCTCAGGCCCTCCTCGCAGCCTCAGCAGGGCCCTGGGAGACATGGGTAATGGCCCACTCTGACATACAGTCAGTCTATTGGACTGGATGGCAGACACACGCCTATGAAAACAAAATAAAGCAAAGAGAGAGAGGGAGAGGTCGGATCAATAGAGCAGTGACACGTTTCCTAATAAAGAAGTATTCCTTTTTTCCCTCCCTCCATCCGCTGGGAAGAGGAGGAGAGAATGTGATTAGCAGCCTAGTTTTCCCAGGGTGCCCCCCTGTGTGTGTGTGTGTGTGCACTATGCAGTTCACATGTCTCTGTGTGTATTGTTTGGACTTGTGTATGCCTGCCTGTATGCGTGTGTGTGTTGTGTTTGCATGTGTGCGTGTCTCTCTTTCTCTCTCATTTCAAGGGGCTTTATTGGCATGGGAAACATATGTTTACATTGCCAAAGCAAGTGAAATGGATAATCAGAAACTCACAAAAGTTTCAAAAGAATATAGAAATGTCAAATGTTATATTATGGCTGTGTACAGTATTGTAACAATGTGCAAATATACTGAACAATAATATTGTAAAGTATTGGTCCCATGTTTAATGAACTGAAATAAAAAAGTCCATACGCACAAAAAGGTTATTTCTCTAAAATGTTGTGCACATATTTGTTTACATCCTTGTTAGAGAGCATTTCTCCTTTGTCAAGATAATCCATCCACCGGACAGGTGTGGCATATCAAGAAGCTGATTAAACAGCATGATCATTACACAGGTGCACCTTGTGCTGGGGACAATAAAAGGCCACTCTAAAATGTGCAGTTTTGTCTCACAACGCAAAGCCACAGATGTCTCAAGTTTTGAGGGAGCGTGTAATTGTCATGCTGACTGCAGGAATGTCCACCAGAGCTGTTCCATAGAATTTAATGTTAATTTCTCTACCATAAGCCGCCTCCAATGTTGTTTTAGAGAGTTTGGCAGTACGTCCAACGTCGCCTCACAACCACAGACCGTGTAACCACGCCAGCCCAGGACCTCCACACCCGGCTTCTTCACCTGCGGGATCGTCTGAGACCAGCCACCCTGACAGCTGATGAAACTGTGGGTTTGCACAACCGAAGAATTTCAGCACAGAAACCGTCTCAGGGAAGCTCATCTGTGTGCTCGTCGTCCTCACCAGGTTCTTGACCTAACTGCAGTTCAGCATCGTAACCGGCTTCAGTGGGCAAATGCTCACCTTCGATGGCCACTGGCACGCTGGAGAAGTGTGCTCTTCACAGATGAATCCCGGTTTCAACTGTACCGGGCAGATGGCAGACAGCGTGTATGTCGTTGTGTGGGCGAGCGGTTTACTGATGTCAACGTTGTGAACAGAGAGCCCCATGGTGGCGGTGGGGTTATGATATGGGCAGGCATAAGCTACTGACAACGAACACAATTGCATTTTATCAACGACAATTTGAATGCACAGAGATACCTTGACGAGATCCTGAGGCCCATAGTTGTGCCATTCATCTGCCGCCATCACCTCATGTTTCAGCATGATAATGCACAGCCCCATTTTGCAAGGATCTGTACACAATTCCTGCAAGCTGAAAATGTCCCAGTTCTTCCATGGCCTGCATACTCACCAGACGTCAACCGTTGAGCATGTTTGAGATGCTCTGGATTTATGTGTACGACAGCGTGTTCCAGTTTCCAGCAACTTCACACAGACTGTGTGTGCCACATAGTCTGTTCTTGACTTTGGGACTGTGAAGAGACCTCTGGTGGCATATCCTGTGAGTTATGCATGGGTGTCTGAGCTGTGTGCTGGTAGTTCTAACAGACCGCTCGGTGCTGATGATGTCAACACTCTAACCACTAGGCTACCTGTTTTGACCATGACAGTTTACAATCCATGGTTAATTCAAGCAGTTCAGTCACCTCAACTTGCTCAATTTCCAAATGTTTCATTACAATATTTAGCTAGGGGTTTATGGTTTAGTGAATGATTTGTCCCAAATACAATGCTAACTTATTTTTTTCCCACCCATTCTGAAACTGATATCAGCTCTTTGAGTGTTGCAGTGATTTCACTTGCTGTGGTAGCTGACCTATATAGTGTTGAGTCATCGCAGGCTTTACTCAGAGCCAGGTCATTAGTAAAGATTGGAAAAAGTAATTGGCCTAGATAGCTGCCCTGGGGAATGCCTGACTCTACCTGGATTACGTTGTAGAGATTCCATTTAAAGAATACCGTTCTGTTAGACAGGTAACTCTCGGTCCAGAATATAGCAGAGGATGTAAAGCCATAACACACGTCTTTCCAGCAGTAGATAATGATCAATAATATCAAAAGCTGCACTGAAGTCTTAACAAAACAGCTCCCACATAATGTTTGATCAATTTCTCTCAGCTAACCATCAGTCATTTGTGTAAGTGCCGTACATGTTGAATGCCCTTCCCTATAAGCGTGCTGAAAATCTATTGTTCATTTGTTTACTGTGAAATAGTGTTGTATCTGGTCAAACACCATTTTTTTTCCCCCAAACGTTTACGAAGACATTTGCTACCTTCCAGGCCTGAGGGCTTAGATCGAAGAGATGGCAATATTGTCCACTATCATCCTCAGTAATCTTCCATCTAAGTAGAGTGTGATTTTGCTGTTGTCTGATAGGGGTGTCAGTGGGCTGACTGTGAACACTCTGAGAGACTCTGGGTTGAGGTCTGTGATAAAGTAGTCTACAGTACTACTGCCAAGGAAGGAGCTGTAGGTGTACCTACCATAGGAGTCCCCTCAGTTTTACCGTTGACTATGTTTCAGACCCACCGTGTGACAGAGCTGCAGGAGTTGACACATTTTTGTTGATTGCTTTGATGTACTTGTGTCTAGGGCGGCATATTGGGGAGGGCATGCTGTCACCTTTAGGTAGGTGTTGGTCCCCAGGTGTCCTGAGAGTGTCAAGTTATTGTCCAGTTCTGGCATTTAGGCTACCAAAGACTGGTGCCTGAACTTGCAAGTGTTTGATCTCCCCGTCTTGGATGGTGAAGCTGTCATCGTTAAAGTATGGGAATTCTCTCTCTCTGTCTCATTCCCCCCCCCCCCCCCCCCCCCGCTGTGTGAGTATTGGGGCGTGTGTCTGGGGTCATGACTACAGGCCATGGGTGATGAATAGCTTGACTGTTGCAGAGCCACAACTGGTAGGGAGGTAGAGAATACAGCAGGGATGGAGAAGAGGAGGGAGGGTTGAATGGATGGAGCGCGAGTGTCTCTCTCTCCTTCAGTGAGTATACAGGATAAAAGTAGTCTCCATTGTCCTGCAGGCAGGCAGGCAGCAGCAGCTGGGTCTCTCCCATGTGTTTGTCAGCTAATATTTAGTTAATCTCTGGTCTGGGACCTGCGGGACCGACCGGAGCTCCTGGTCCTCCATTCATCTCCCGCTAATCTATATTCCACATTGTATCCCTCCGCCATTAACCCGGAGAGGAGAGGAGAGGAGAGGAGAGGAGAGGAGAGGAGAGGAGAGGAGAGGAGAGGAGAGGAGAGGAGAGGAGAGGAGAGGAGAGGAGAGGAGAGGAGAGGAGAGGAGATCTGACACATACAGCTAGTCTTACTGGGGTCTGACACATAATGAAACATGCATGGCAGATCAATGTCCCCCTCTCTTTTCCTCTCAAAACACTAATTCCATCCCGTCACATGAGTCTTCAGCAGTGATGGGTTTTCAGCGCTGTGTGAGTATTGGGACGTGTGTCTGGGGTCATGACTACAGGCCATGGGTGATGAATAGCTTGACTGTTGCAGAGCCACAACTGGTAGGGGGGGAGGTAGAGAATACAGCAGGGATGGAGAAGAGGAGGGAGGGTTGAATGGATGGAGAGACTTAGGGAGGGAGGAGTAGTGAACGAGGAAGGGAGAGCTGTTGCAAACCCAGTCTTAACCCACCCTCTGTCTGTTTGTCCAGAGTGCTGTATTTCCTCTCTCTCATAGGCCTCTAATGGGTTTTCCACTGTCCTGCTTCCAAACCTCCATTACTTCTCTCCATCCTCTATCCCTTCTCTCCATCTGCTCTGTTCCCTCTCTCCATCCTCCCTCTCCCTCCAGCAGCTGGCCAGGAGAACAGCTGACTAAATCTGGAGCTTGTGGTCCTGGTTCAGCCTCCGCCTCCTCCCCTGGCCCCTAGCCCTGGCTCCAGCCTCAGCTCTGGTCCTGCCCCAGCTGAGCTCTGGCTCTAGCGCTGGTTCTCTCTGGCCCCCACTTTCAACCATACACTAGCTTCCTCATAGACACATGCACACACGCTGCACATACACATACAAATATACATGCACACTTGTATGAACGCACACACCACCTCACCCCAGCCTTTGCTTTGCTCTGCCCCTGCCGTAGCCCCTGCTGAAGCCCCTGCCTCAGCTACAGCCTCTCTATGCCTGGCTCCCAGCCCATGTTCTTGCTCTTGCACTCTGGGCTTTTTAGTCTCAACCTCTGACTGAGCTCATATGGAATGGTTTGGTTTGGCGTTGCTAAAAGATAGTTAGTTTCATCCAAACCCACTCCCCACTGCTCACAAACTTGTTGAATCAAGGATTATCAAATCAAATGTTATTTGTCACGTGCGCCGAACACAACAGGTGTAGACCTTACTGTGAAATACTTACTTACAAGCCCTTAACTAACAATGCAGTTTTAAGAAAATAAGTAAAACATTTATAAGTTAAAAATAACAAATAGTTAAAGAGCATCAGTAAAATAAAAGTAGCAAGGCTATATACAGGAAGTACCAGTACAGAGTCAATGTGAGGAGGCTATATACAGGAAGTACCAGTACAGAGTCAATGTGAGGAGGCTATATACAGGAAGTACCAGTACAGAGTCAATGTGAGGAGGCTATATACAGGAAGTACCAGTACAGAGTCAATGTGAGGAGGCTATATACAGGAAGTACCAGTACAGAGTCAATGTGAGGAGGCTATATACAGGAAGTACCAGTACAGAGTCAATGTGAGGAGGTTATATACAGGAAGTACCAGTACAGAGTCAATGTGAAGAGACTATATACAGGAAGTACCAGTACAGAGTCAATGTGAGGAGGCTATATACAGGAAGTACCAGTACAGAGTCAATGTGAGGAGGCTATATACAGGAAGTACCAGTACAGAGTCAATGTGAGGGGGCTATATACAGGAAGTACCAGTACAGAGTCAATGTGAGGGGGCTATATACAGGAAGTACCAGTACAGAGTCAATGTGAGGGGGCTATATACAGGAAGTACCAGTACAGAGTCAATGTGAGGAGGCTATATACAGGAAGTACCAGTACAGAGTCAATGTGAGGGGGCTATATACAGGAAGTACCAGTACAGAGTCAATGTGAGGAGGTTATATACAGGAAGTACCAGTACAGAGTCAATGTGAGGGGGCTATATACAGGAAGTACCAGTACAGAGTCAATGTGAGGGGGCTATATACAGGAAGTACCAGTACAGAGTCAATGTGAGGGGGCTATATACAGGAAGTACCAGTACAGAGTCAATGTGAGGAGGTTATATACAGGAAGTACCAGTACAGAGTCAATGTGAAGAGACTATATACAGGAAGTACCAGTACAGAGTCAACGTGAGGAGGCTATATACAGGAAGTACCAGTACAGAGTCAATGTGAGGAGGCTATATACAGGAAGTACCAGTACAGAGTCAATGTGAGGAGGCTATATACAGGAAGTACCAGTACAGAGTCAATGTGAGGGGGCTATATACAGGAAGTACCAGTACAGAGTCAATGTGAGGAGGCTATATACAGGAAGTACCAGTACAGAGTCAATGTGAGGAGGTTATATACAGGAAGTACCAGTACAGAGTCAATGTGAGGGGGCTATATACAGGAAGTACCAGTACAGAGTCAATGTGAGGGGGCTATATACAGGAAGTACCAGTACAGAGTCAATGTGAGGAGGCTATATACAGGAAGTACCAGTACAGAGTCAATGTGTGGGGGCACCGGTTAGTCAAGGTAATTGAGGTCATATGTACATGTAGGTAGAGTTAAAGTGACTATGCATAGATAATAAACAGAGAGTATCAGCAGTGTAAAAGCCATTTGATTAGCTATTCAGGAGTCTTATGGCTTGGGGGTAGAAGCTGTTAAGAATCTTTTTGGACCTAGACTTGGCACTCCGGTACCGCTTGCCGTGCAGTAGCAGAGAGAACAGTCTATGACTAGGGTGGCTGGAGTTTTTTTTGGGCCTTCCTCTGACACCGCCTGGTATAGTGTTCCTGGATGGCAGGAAGCTTGGCCCCAGTAATGTACTGGGCTGAACGCACTACCCTCTGTAGTGCTTTACGGTCGGAGGCCGAGCAGTTGTTGTACCAGGCAGTGATGCAACCAGTCAGGATGCTCTCGATGGTGCAGCTGTAGAACCTTTTGAGGATCTGAGGACCCATGCCAAATCGTTTCATTCTCCTGAGGGGGAATAGGCTTTGTCGTGCCCTCTTCACGACTGTCTTGGTGTGTTTGGACCATGATAGTTTGTTGGCGATGTGGACACCAAGGAACCTGAAACTCTCAACCTGCTCCACTACAGCCCTGTCGATGAGAATAGAGGCGTGCTCGGTCCTCCTTTTCCTGTAGTCCACAATCATGTCATCATGGTAATGTCACGATCGCTGTGAAGGATAGACCAAGTTGCAGCGTGATTAACGTTCCAACATATTTATTAAACGGTGAAAACAACCAAGAGAAATGCAATCGTAACAATGTGATCGGCGCAAAGGCACCTAAACAAAACCAATGACCCACATCGCAGGTGGGAAAAGAAACACTCTAAATATGGTCCCTAATTAGAGGTAACTCACTGCAGCTGCCTCTAAACCCGAGGCTTCTCTATGGTCAGGATGTTCAACATAGACAAACCTTATATAATATATGTTGAATTTGTCATTTGAAACAAGGTCAGATCTTCAACGTTATATCCACTATCAGCTACCCATATGCTCTCCCATCCAGGGTTTTAACCCAGCCCTGCTTAGCTTTGATATAAGCTGATTTTGCTACACAACGTTCCTGTAGATTGTTCTAGAACCATTATCTGGTCAACAGTGATAGCCTATGTGTTATGTTGATTCCTGCTGTCTGTTTTGCTGTTGGCTGCTGTTTGAGTCAGCCACTCTTAACTCCCTCTCCCCACTGTGTGTTACGGAGGAGGGAGAGATGCATTCTGAGAAGCACAAGCATATGACCTTTGCGCAAAATGCACTTGCAGGAAAAATACAGTTTTCAAAGCAACTACTGTTGTTCTAGTTACAGAGAGGAAGTGTCACAGCTTTCTGTGAGTATATAATTTATTTCTCATCTCTTAATATTGAGTTCATGGCCCACTTAACAACCGGAGGAAGCTGTACTATGTTTCTGATTCGCTCGGGGAGCGTAGAACGCTTTGTTTGCAGTGAATAGGCCTACATCAAGTAGCCTAGGCATTATCCTACATTTACTGATAGATTAGTTAATTAACCTACCTTGCTATAGAGCAACAATATCATATTTAAAGTTAGCAATCTAGCTAAGTGTTTTGAGTTCCCACTTCCTCAGGTGGTGAATAATATAGCCTATAGGCCAAAATGCACAAAGATGTCAGTAAATTCTCTGAAGAGCCAATTTTGCACTAATGTTAAATGTGCTAAAATAACTGTCCATTATTTATCTTATTATTGTTGTATTTATTTTGATTGAGCAAAATGGTTACATTTATCACAATATACATATCACCTTGCTCTAGCACCTCCCCCTTATACATCATTATCGCAAATAATCTGTCTATTTATGGTGATATGGATTTTTGTCCATATTGCCAAGCTCTATTATTTAGGCCTATAGTCATCAACAGCTTTTTTTATTTTTTATTATTCAACCCAGGGTTCAACTAAAAATAGACAATACTGTACATATAGGGCTAGGGTTTCAAACTTCGGTTGATGGAGCTATTTAAGCAGAAGATCTCCTTCAAATCTGGTTATTTGGTTGAGTTGACAACCAAACACAATTCAATATGCAGTTTGTCTTCAAGTTAATAATTAATATGTTGGATTCACGTTTCTATTTCAACCAAACATCTAAGTTAAAGAATAAGACAATATCAAACTTGATTTAAAGTGTATTTACATAAACTTATGTTGAAGTCATTAAAACTCATTTTTCAACCACTCCACAGATTTCATGTTAACAAACTATAGTTTTGACAAGTCGGTTAGGACATCTACTTTGTGCATGACACAAATAATTCTTCCAACAATTGTTTACAGACAGATTATTTCACTTATAATTCACTATATCACAATTCCAGTGCGTCAGAAGTTTACATACACTAAGTTGACTGTGCCTTTTAAACAGCTTGGAAAATTCCAGAAAATGATGTCATGACACGTTCTGTGTCCTAGAGATGGACGTACTTTGGTGCGAAAACTGCAAATCAATCCCAGAACAACAGCAAAGGACCTTTTGAAGATCCTGGAGTTAACGGGTACAAAAGTATCCCCCAAGCATACTTCCAAAGTTGTGGCAAAATGGCTTAAGGACAACAAAGTCAAGGTATTGGAGTGGCCATCACAAAGCCCTGACCTCAATCCTATAGAAAATTGTGGGCAGAACTGAAAAAGCGTGTGTGAGCAAGGAGGCCTACAAACCTGACTCAGTTACATCAGTTCTGTCAGGAGGAATGGGCCAAAACTCACCCAACTTATTGTGGGAAGCTTGTGGAAGGCTACCCGAAACGTTTGACCCAAGTTAAACAATTTAAAGGCAATGCTACCAAATACTAATCTTCTTATTTTTTAATTGTTTTTTTAAATATTTGGACAGATGGATATGTAATCTTCACTTCAACACTATTGACAAATAAAGGTTAACCAATTTAACAAATCACCCCCCCCCCCAAAAAAAAAACGTTGAAAATGTTATGCAGTTAAAATAATCAAAAATGCCTTTTCCTTATGGAGAAAAAGTTAGTACACCCTTACCTTTACACATAAAATGGATACAATTAGAATTAGGTACCAAAACAAGTGGAAATGATTAGAAAATATTAGAGAGATACTTAGGAGGGTCCAGCCTTCCATAAAGATTAGAACATTGGTCTGGTTTGGTCTTAACCATATGGGCGTGTGGTAACACATCATTCAAAGATCAAAAGACCTACCTGAGGCCCTCAGAAGAAAGATTATTGATGTCCATGAGTCTGGGAGGGGTTACAAATCCATTCCAAGCAATTTGAAGTACATCATTCAATTTTTTTTTTTTTTTAGTGATTTGTTAAATTGGTTAACCTTTATCTGTCAATAGTGTTGAAGGGAAGATTACATATCCATCTGTCCAAATATGTAAAAAGAGAACTTTCCAGGGGGTGTACTTACTTTTTCACATGACTGTATGTAATCTTCTGACCCACTGGGAATGTGATGAAAGAAATAAAAGCTGAAATAAATAATGATCTACTATTATTCTGACATTTCACATTCTTAGGATCACCACTTTATTTTAACTGACTTAAGACGGGGAATTTTTACTAGGATTAAATGTCAGGAATTGTGAAAAACTGAGTTTTTAAATGTATTTGGCTAAGGTGTATGTAAACTTCCGACTTTAACTGTATAGCTAAACTATCATTACTCATTGTGTATTTATTCCTTGTGTTATTTTAGTAAGCATTTCACTTTGTCTATACCTGTTGTCTACGAAGCATGTGACAATAAACATTTGATTTGATTTGATACTTCAGAACTAAACTCAGAGCTAACTCGATGTATTCCGAATTAAGTGTCTGAGCCACGAGTTGAGGGTTATGAAGTCCGATACCCTCCCTCTCACAAATATTGTCGTCCTCCCCTTTATTTGAGGAAGATGATTTATTTAAATATTTTATTCATCAAATGTTTGTGTAAAAAAATAAAATAATGTTATTACTTATATTGCTTATTTATATTGCTAATGGCAAACTGACAGCTGCAACCAACCATAGACATATATAATCCATAAATGGCCGTTCCCATTCAAGTCAAGACTGCCATTGCTAGCGTACCCATGAGTTTAACAGTCACATTGCAAGGTTTAGGGTTTCTTGTGCATTAATAACCAAACCAAAGACGGCATTTAAAAAATAATTACTAATATAAAGATGTCACTTCTTAAAGCCTTTTTTCACACCATACTTGTACATCACGCTAGCCTACATAAACAGGAGATAGGCTCCTGCCTTATGGGCCGTTCTGGTTAGGACAAGGCTTACTTCCAGAGAAGCAGGGTTGAACCCAGATTTACTGCTTTCCGTAATTGTCACTCAGCTGTATGAACAGCATGGTAAATCATGCTTTATGGGCTCAGTTCTGCCTGTGTCTTCGCCATAACCAATATAGACAACAGTCCCCCAAACCCCCACCCCGACCCTACACACAGCCCGGGCACACACTAACACAGAGAGAGAGAATAAAAACGTGACATGTGATTAATGGGTGGAGGTTTGGAATGAGCCACACACACGCTTTCTGAAAAGAAAAAAAACGTGACATATGATTGGCGTTGGGGGGAGGTAGAGAAACACAATGAGCAGGAGAACATGTCCCGAGGCAAGCCCAAACAGTCTGATGGTTGCCCAGGGGGAGTGCCTTTGTCCCCCATCCCTGTCTGTCAGACTGGAGGATGCTGGGATGAGGCCGAGCCAGGCCTCTGGTCCATCACATAACAGTGGGAGGCGTGTCAGTGTTTCTCTAAGTGTGTTTGACAGACAACTGTAAGTCTAGTCTAGGGCAGGAGAACACATCAGACAGTACTGACACAGGAAGGTTCAGCGATCCATAGCTGTAGCATGCTATGGTGTGTACACACACACACACACACTACTACCATTTGTGTAAAATAGGCCGAGACATCCCATTGAGAATCAACAGTGACGTGACAACGGATGGTTGTAGTACAGCAACACTGATAATTAGGCCAACCACATCTTGGTT